>JAZAVK010000111.1:0-140975 GCA_037954305.1 Neonectria magnoliae | reverse complement strand
TTTTTTTTTTTTTTTTTTTTTGGCTTCGTTCTCTTGCGGCTGGGTCCCCTCTTTTCTTTTTCTTGCCCACACCAAACCCACCTAGGCAGGGATCCGTGAATTTGCTTAGATGCTATGGTGGGCCCCACTGACGTTTAGCGCGCCCCGCTCTCGGCAGCCATGCACGCCAGTCCTAGCCAATGGGGGCTAGGGGAAACGAAGAAAAAAAGTTCGAGCTCTCGTGCTCCTGCCTGGGGCTGTCTAGGGTTGCCGGGGGTGTGGGCCTCTCTTGCTGCCGCTTCTTCTCCTTCCTCCTGTCGGAGTCCTACGACGCAAGTCAAGTTACGTACCTACCTACTTACACCTCATCAGCGTTGAGCAGCGGGGAGCAGAGACGGACGACTCAGAAGACCCTCCCACTTCCCAGCCCGCCAACCAGCCCGCTAGAAATCCATCCTCTCATCCATTCAAGCCTCAGCCGTCCGTCGTGCCTTCCGTCGTCCGCCGTCCACCGTTCACCGTCCGCCTTCCCCAGTGCCCACTTCCCACTCTCCTCCCCCGTCATCCCATTGTGTTCGTCGTCCTGGTCCTCGCCGCCTTCTCTCCCTTCGCATTGCCTTGCTCCTGCCGTTCGCCAACCCGTAGACCGCCCTCCTTCCTTCCCTCCTTCCAACCCCCCCGACTGCGCCCGATCACCAACATCCCCCCTTCACTCCTTCTCCGACAACATCACCGGAAGACAACTTTACTCTCTCACCGTCTCTACTCCCACCTGTTCACACATTCACGACACCCTCTCCGTCTACCACGAATACACCGTCCCGCCCTCTCTTCGTATCCCTCGACGAGTCCCGGCGACCGATCCATGGACATTAACCTCTCCGCCACCTTCCGCCCATAGATCTCTCCCCAACCTCGCCAACAGCTCCTCCCTGCCTACTATTCTTCATCATCATCATGCCTTACAATACGCGCCGCAAATCGCTCTCCCTGCCCAGTCTAGGCATTCACGTCCCCATGACACACGCCGCTCGTGATGCCGCTCGTGCTGCCGCTGCTGCCTCAAAGGGTTCATCACGCACATCCCACTCCGCTTCAGCCTCATTGTCGCCACCCACGTCTCGCCCCGAGTCCGCCGATGCCCCTCCCAGCAAACGACGAAAGCGAGCGCATACCGAAGGCTCCCGCCTCGATCAGACGCCGCCCCCGTCACCTCCTGCCGACTCGTCCATGACTGATGTCGACTATCCCCCCAAAATTGACCTCGACGCCATAAACGACGACATTGTCGAGGCTGTTGTTGTCCAGCTGCAGTCAACCGCCAACCGCCCTCACCTCGTCAAGGAGCTGGCCATGGTCCTTGCCCAACGCCTCACCTCTGTCCAACAGTGCGTTTGCGCCTTTCTACCCCCTCTTGCAACCCCATAACCTTGCGTGCGCTGACATCACCCCTTCCAGCTCGGCAAACCCCTGTGCCATCATCTCCTCCCGCTTGGCCTCATATTTGAAGCGTGCTTGCTGGAGTGCTTTGGCCCCCTGCCCTCTCGCTAAGGAACTTGAGGCTATCCACCCTCGGCGAACTTACTACTTCCTTACCACTTGTCCTCGTCAGCCCCTCATGGACTCGAGCCCTGTTCTACCCAGTCGTCAGTCCATTGTTACTCCTTCGGTATCACTCACCGACGACTCCGGCTCCGACGACGCCGATGCTCGCCGTCGCGAGCTCAGCCCGTCGCCCGAGGTCGACCTTTCGCCTCATCAATTCGAGGACGTGGATGATGACTTCGCCATGCCTGCTACCCCCATTAGCTCTTTCCACTCCCACCAACGCCACATGCCTTCCCGTCGGGTCAGCCGGCATAATTCGCCTCCTTTAGAGAAGGACGAGCGCGAGTTCACTCAGACTGCCGACGTCTTGCAAAAGCGCAAGCTCAACGAGGAGGCCCCCGTCGCCGAGTCCGCCGACCGCAACTCCAATTTCGAGTATGGCTACCGCGACGATATTTGGTTCGGCGACCACCGCATGGTCGGCCCGGCTGCTTTTATCACCAGCCCGTCCATCAAACCTAGTGGCATTAGTAGTGGGCTCTCCAACGTCATGTCAAGCGCAAGAAAAGAGGACGAGGCGGAAAGCTGGCTGAAGCTCACCAAACTTCTCGAATGGGACAAGGGTGCTGAGAGCATTGAGATTGATGAACTTGACGGCCTGCTGGACGCATGCTAAGCGACCTCTTTGGATGGGCGCAATGAGTTCACAAGAGATGACGAGACGAAGAATTGCCATGTCTGAGAAGGCGAACACATGATATATTAATTTGCACTATTTTCATGGCGTGGTTTTGTAGAACTACTTGTATATTTAGACATTTTCTGGGTATGGTGTTGGGTTGGTTATGCGGTTGGACTCGGTGTACGAAACAAAACGGAACAGGGGAGTTCCGATGTCTTGGTTTATTGGGCGCAATCAGACACGCGCTGTTGAGATTTCAAAAGGACATGCCACCACTCAGATTGAGACACTCTACTTTGCCTATTGATACTGTACATAGTTCTGATTATACAAGCCCTTCTCAAAGCTTTTATTCTAGTCATTCATTGCATCGTTCGTTCCAGTATTGTCGTATACGGTGAGTCGGATGCCGGCTAAGTCTTGTCGGAGACTCGGAGCTCAACCCAGACTAGGGTTCCCATCTGCAGGACGTTGGGCCGCTCTACCTTGACGACTTCCAAACCCGGGACCTTGCGAGCTGCTTCCTCGACTAGCTCCTGAATATCCCGGTTCCACCAACAGCCGTACTTTTCGAAGTGTTTGTCGGCGTTTTTGTCGAGGAGGCCATTGACGATGCCGTACCAACCCTTACCGTGTTCGAGGAGTATGATGCGGCCGGAGCCAGGCTTGACGGCGCCGGCCAGATTGGTAAGAACAGCGACCGGATCAGAAACGGAGCAGAGGCCAAAGGTTTGGATTACGGTGTCGTACTTGGCTGGCGAAGAAGGGTTCGACGAGGTGGATGGAGGTGGGAGCGGATGGTGGGCGTCGGAGTGTATGAGACGGAGCTGTTCGTCGAGGAAGGAGAGCTGGCCGCCGGTGTGGTCGGCCATGGTGGATGCTCGAACGATGGGCGCTGAGGACGCCATGGGAGGAACCGTCTTGACGAGCCGTTTGCGCGCGACGTCGAGCATGTCGACAGAAATGTCCAGGCCAGTGAATGATGCGATGCCCTTCGCAGCCTTTGCCCCGGCAACCGCCTCTCGCACGCGCTCGTTCAAGGGCTCCCAGTTGTAGTACTCGAGATTCCGGCCCGTTCCCATGGCCAGCTCCAGCACGTGGCCGGTCGCCTGCTCGGCAATCCGCTTCCGTAGCTTCGTTATACCCATCCACCACTCCGGCATGTTTAGCTCCTTGTCGAACTGTTCGGCATTGTCACCCGTCAAGGCGGGGGGTCGGCCGGTGGGGATGCTGTGCTCGCGTATCCCGCCACAGGGGCAGGCCTTGAAGGAGGCGGCGACGGTGCCGAAGATGTAGAAGCCTAGAGCGCCAGCTAAGAGGGCTGCGCCCGTGAGCGGGAGCCAGGTCGCGCGCCATAGGTCGAGGAGGGTTTCGGCTTGTGGAGAGGGTGGAGGGGGAGGTGGTGAAGCGGACGGTGGTTTCCTGTAGGTCATATATAAGTGAGCTGGTGTGCGACCCAGAAGCGAGGCAGAGGGAACGTACGGCTTATACGGCCTGGTGATTTTGGGCGTCCCCTTGGCCGGAAGTGCCTTGACGGCGGCACGAGGAGCTCGCGAGACAGTGCTTGCGAGACGCCATTGGGAGCGGGCGGCCCTTGCAACGAGGCCTCGAGACGGTACGATCATCGGAGCAGCTGGTCCATGGGCCTCTCAGGTGTCGGAGGAGGAAGATTGGCTCTGCGCGCGCACGCGACGGTCAGTTCGTGGTCGTTGCGGCACTTGAGATGCGGTGCGGGTTTGTGTCTTTGGCTTCCACATGGGAAAATGGCGATTAGGTTCTCCGATAGCGGGTCGGCTCCATCCGACAGGCCGGGGCGGGAAAAGCGGGGCGTGTGCAGGGGAAGCTCAAGCGTATTCCTTGGTGCATGTCGAAGCTTGAACGGGGAACCAAACTTGTGACTTACAACATCGCAACCAACACATCCTTCGACGTCTTTCGACACCACCACTCAGTCCACCACTTTTTCGCATATAGCACGTGCTTAGAAGTGTAGCTCCTCTGTTCAAACTCGACGCAGCCATGGCCACGCAGAATGATCTGCAAGAGCTGCTGCGGCTCGTCACGGCCCGCAAGATGTCCATGATGGCCGCTATGGCACAGGTCAAGGCCCTCCAGGCCAAGGATCTCCGGAGGTTTGATTTCGCTCATCCTTCTTGCGTCGCCGTTGGCTGACACGTGTCTGAGCAATGCAGCATTGCGCAGATTGCCGAAGCACCCCTGGCCACCGTCGAGGAAGCCCTCGGCGGCGATGCCAAAGCTGCAAAGAGCCTGCATACCGCCTGCAAGAGCCACGGGAAGAAGCCCAGCAAGCGGGCAGCACCGCAGGAAGGCAGCTCTCCCGGTGATGGCGTCAAAAGGCCCCGGTTAGAGGCACATCGTCGCGATCTTGATTATAGCTCCTTGTCGGGCGATGAACTTGAGGCGGCGCTTGAGCTGCCGTTGGTGGAAAACGAGGAATTGATTCGCAAAACGGCCGTGGAAACGAACAGAGCACCGCTTGTTTTAGCGTTTGTCGTGGAGTTGTTGCGCTTCACGATGCCGGAGCAGCCACCGAGTAGTCGTCTAAGTCTCGCGCTGGCAGTGGTGAGCGCCAACTCGAGGTCCAAGGCCGTAAGCATAGGGATCGAGAAACCAGGGACAGAGGAGCTACTTCCTGAGGGCCAGCCAAGAGTCAACGTCATGAGTCGTCAGATCCCGGTCCTCAAGCGCGGAGGTTACTCATGGTCTGGCTCCTCACAGCCCGCGTCCTCCTCGGCCACTGTCAAGACCAGCCAATCGCCATCGCAAACATGGGCAGCGAGCCAGAAGCTGTCTTCGAAGGGCTCTGTTTTCATCGCTCACGCAGCTTCCGTATCCTCGCCTGCAGGTCGTGCGAATCTTGTCAAGTCGCTGATGGCTGAGAAGCCAGAGCTGGAGACGGCGTCGCACAACGCGTGGGCCATCCGAACGAGCTTCGGTAACTCGCCTTTGAAACAAGAGGCTTCGTTCGACGACGGGGAGTCTGGCTGCGGCAACTTCATACTTCAGCAGCTACGCCAACTCGACATTAGCAACACGCTCGTCGTCCTGACGCGGTGGTACGGCGGAGTGATGCTGGGACCGGACCGCTGGCGGCTCATGCGCGAATGCATCAACGACGCGCTCTCTGCCCAGCGCCGCACGTGGAGTCTCTCTGGAGAGGCTCTCTGGGCGCTCGACACGCAGGACACGCGGCCCTCAGTGTCGACGATTGGGATGCCTATCCACCGACCCGAGGGGGCACGGAACTACCTCTTGCGGTCGTTTGGATCGGCGCCGGGGACAGAGGGAGGCAAGAAGACGGCGTCCGCGGCAAACGACGAGCGACAAGAGAACCTAGGGCGGCTGCTAGGTGCCCTGCGGCTGCTGTTTGCGAGCTGGGCGGGAGTACTAAGCCGGGAGGAGCTGGACCGGCGGGCGTGGAGTTGGTACATCGCTGTGCGGCCGGACGTCGAGGCCGGACCGGCGGGGTGGGGAGCCAAGGGAACGCTCAAGCTGGAGAAGATTATGGAGCTGCGGCGGAAGGACACTGTGGAGGAGACGTGATGGGTGTATTCCGGCCGCTGGATGGGAGCCGTGGTGTTGAATCCTTCTCGCTGCGTGTGTATGCATATTAGTCGTATGATATCGGACTGTGCCGCTATGTGGTACAAGGGGTGTGGTGGGATACAGGGATGCAGGTGGCCGGAAAGGAGCGACTGCTACGACGAGAAATGATGTTCCTGGTAGTATTCTTAGTTTTTGAAGAGCTGTCGGGTGCGGATGTGACGTGTAAGACGTTCGGCAGTTGGGCGTTGTTGAGCCTGTGCTGCAAGATTTGGGTATTCCGCAGGATTGTGCAGGGTAGCTCAGACGCAACCAAGCGACTTGGCTTCCCGGCAGTTCAAATGGTTTATGAACCGGATTAAAGATGTTTTGACCTCTTGATTTGATCAGTGTAGGTATTGAATTCAGGAGGTGATTCGATACTCGCTCCTGCAATTGGCCGGGCGAGGGTGGCTGCATGTTAAAATGAACTCCTTCAATATGAGCAAAGTAAATTTTGTAAGGAGTCATGACTTGGACTGGGCTTGTTGAGGAAATCCAATCACCACAGAGCCAAACCATTAGTAAGGCAGACATCCCCATGGAGCAAGTCTTATGAATTCATATACTCTTCTTACTGAACAATTCAAAGTATGTGTATCCCACCGAGCGACTATTATCAGGGTTCAAGCCTTCTACATCATGAGCATAACAAGCAGTTTGCGGCGACATTCACATCAAATAAGCCAATTAGGCGCAGTGGCAGAGTGGTCTAATGCGTATGACTAGAAATCATATCTCTTCGGAGGCGTCTGTTCGAATCAGGCCTGCGTCGGCATAGTTTGCTTTTTGCCCAAGATTCATTGAACGATGACAACATGCTTCATTGCAGGCCTTTTTTGTCTCTCGCCCGGGAAGAAATAACCTCAGGGAGGAACTTGGAGAGATTGCTTTGGTGCTGGGTTGATTTTTTAGTCCGTGTCACGTCGTTGCTAGGAGGAAAAGTGAGGGGAAGGAGGAATGTATACTTCGTATATGTACCTAGTAGGTGCACATGGCAACAGCGAGGCGAGACACTTAATGTGGGCTGCAGCTGCACGACCTAATTTTACGAGGCTAATTAATGAGATTGTGCATACGCAAGTTGATGAATGTAGCCATAGGGTACTTTAGCTTCTAATTGTAATTTTATGCATGATAGACAAAGATGCGGAGATAGAAACGCCAGAACCAGAAACAAAGAGAGAGACCAGAGAAAGAGATAGAGACAGAGACAACCACGGCGCTGTCCTATCGATAAGCCTGTCCATCGGCTACTTACACCCCTGCCTGGCAGACGCGTCTTCTAGCAACGCGTTCCTTCCCAGTTCAGTGCGATCTGGGTTGCTGCTTTGTTTCCGAGGCGGAGCAGCCAGCCAGTTGGCGCGAAAGAAAAAAAAAAGGCGCCAAAAAAGCACAAAGAGAGCAGCTGAGCACGCCCATTGGCAAGTAAACACAACAACATAGTACCTAATTTGCACAAGTCACCACCATCGCAACCGCTTCGACTTCCTTCCCGCAAACCTCACTGGGACCTGCACATCTGCACAATCAACTGCACACAACATTCCCTCACTTTTTCCTCCCCCTATGGTCAGCTTCCAGTGATCAGCCTTTCTCTCTCTCTCTCTCTCTCTCTCTCCCACTCCCCCGACTCCTCTCCCTTTCCTTAGCCTTTAGGCTTCTCCCGCCCGCCGCGTCCCTAATTCCAATTTCCATCAAACAACCCCGCCCTCGCGTTTCGAGGTCCCTCCCCTTGCTGACCGATCCCACCTCGCCCCCACCTTCGACTTCGACGACAAAGAAGACATTGACGACGAAGAAGAAGACATCGACAGCTTCTACGACCACTGCGAAGGCCATCGACGCCCTCCGCCGCCACGACTCCGCGCCGAAACCGTCTCGCCGGATCATTGGATCGGCCTTCTCGTTCTGCGTCCCCGTACCGACTCTCCCCTCCACCCCGTCACATCTCTCGCCATGGAGAACTATCAGAAGTTGGAAAAGATTGGCGAAGGTGCGTCATGCCTGCGTCCAGTTTGCCTCGAGTTGCTGTACCTCGGTGTACTGCTTACGGTCGAGGCGGCCCTCCCTCTTCATCGACATACCTCACCGCTGCGTCCGCGATGCTAATTCTTCCATTACGATATAGGCACCTACGGTGTCGTTTACAAGGCCCGAGATCTCACTAACGGTGGCCGCATTGTCGCCCTGAAGAAGATTCGTCTCGAGGCTGAAGATGAGGGTGTTCCCAGCACCGCGATCCGCGAAATCTCCCTCCTCAAGGAGATGCGAGACCCCAACATCGTCCGCTTGCTGAACATCGTCCACGCCGACGGTCATAAGTTGTACCTCGTCTTCGAGTTCCTCGACCTCGATCTCAAGAAGTACATGGAGTCGCTGCCTGTCAGTGATGGTGGTCGTGGCAAGCCCCTGCCCGAGGGCTCGTCGGTGCACCTGATGCATCTTGGTCTCGGTGACATGGTGATCCGCAAGTTCATGATGCAGCTCTGCGATGGAGTCAAGTACTGCCACTCCCACCGCGTCCTCCACCGCGATTTGAAGCCTCAGAACCTGCTCATCGACAAGGATGGAAACTTGAAGCTGGCCGATTTCGGCCTGGCCCGCGCCTTTGGTGTGCCCTTGCGCACGTACACCCACGAGGTCGTCACGTTATGGTACCGCGCTCCCGAGATCCTGCTGGGTGGAAGACAGTACTCGACCGGCGTTGATATGTGGTCGGTGGGCTGTATCTTTGCAGAGATGTGTACTCGCAAGCCTCTTTTCCCAGGTGACTCGGAGATTGACGAGATTTTCAAAATCTTCCGGTATGTCGACATTGACACTCAGGAATTACTCCTCGGCAGAGTAGCTGACAATAACTTCTAGCGTTCTTGGAACCCCCGGAGAAGACCAGTGGCCTGGCGTCACCTCGTACCCTGACTTCAAGGCATCCTTCCCGAAGTGGCAGCGTGATATGAATGCCGTGCTCTGCCATAACCTTGACGACCAAGGCCTCGACCTTCTGGAGATGATGCTCGTTTACGACCCGGCTGGACGACTTTCGGCGAAGCAGGCATGCAACCACCCGTACTTCGAGGACTATCTGGCAGAGCAGCAGGTAGCAACTGGTCGTGCGAATGGATACTATCACTAGAATGGGTACAACGGTCCGTTCCCAACGGCAGGCTAAGCGTCTATCAACTGGCTTCCCGAGCCCGTGAGAGAAAATATCCTTTGAAACTTCTTTTCAAAATACAAAGGGGATCTCCAGACTTTGGCCGTGAGAAGGAGATTCTGTGATTAATATTGACATGAGCACAAAAATACCACGACAGACAAGCAGATATGCGCGGCAATGTAGTAGTACAGGACGCTTACCCGGAAGTTCACTCGGTTGCTTTGCTTTACTCACATTTTTGAAAGCCCGGCGCACACCCTTCCCACCAACACCACCTGTACCAAATAGAAAAACGTTGGTCAGGGATGCCGAGCCTGGCCCGCAAATCGACGACCCGTCCCAAGGGATCCGGGGGGGGGGTTTGTGCAGGTGCAGGGAACCGACGCCACCAACACGGACTGGGCGAAAACATACGTGGATGAACAAAGTAGGGGTTGTAGGGCAAGGCTGGCACGACTTTCTGGAGGGCGGCATTTCCTTTTGTTTGGCTTGAGTGTACAGAGTAGACGGGACACACAGTCAGGGTCTCCGACAAGGTAGGGCAGGTAGGGTAATGGATGACTCAAAACCAGGTGCGATGAATGCAGCCAACGGATACAGCCAACAAGCCAACCAAGTCGGGCATCGAAGTCCCCGGACGTGTGGTGATGCCAGCTGAGTGAGGAGCAACGGTTTGCAACTAACAAGCAGTATGTTCCAACGAATCTATATGGGGGCTAACAAGGGTTGCATATGGCAAGCTAGATCTGATCTTCACTGCCTGTCTACCAGACTGCCGGGACACGAGACAGGGAGTGGGACCAGAGAGTCGGGTTCTTCGCATAGTGCCGGCCATTTCAAGCGGCCATGATGCTTTGCACTTTCGTCTGATGTCGAGTTTGTCAGAATGAGCCGTGGCAATGCAGAGACCCTTCAACTTGACCCATCCTTTGCGCCCGATCCAATGCTAAGCGCCTGTATCGAGATTAAAGGAAGTGCAACTCGTACAACTTTTTACAAAAATTCCACATCTATACTTAGAGCGCTCCCGCTCGAGGTGCGAAGCGCTTGATGTTGTTGGCGCTGGTGGTAAGCGCCCGTAGTGTGGTCCTTGTATTCACGCGTTTCCGTACCCTTGATGACTTAGCAATCTACCGCAGGCACGTTTTGACACGCCTGGAGGAACCCTGTGTTCTATTCTCGTTCGGTAGGCGCCTGGGCGGGAGATTGATGGGCAGGGGTAGATGCGGTTGGTTACTGAAACGCGGCGCTTGGGGTGGGCGATTTGTTTACTTAGGCGCTGCCATGGGCATGGGCGGCGCGGGTTTCAGCTTTTCTTTCGGAGGTGGACTGTACCGAAGCTGTGGGGTTGTGATGGATGGGGAATGCTCCAGCTAGATTGTCCCGGCTTGTTTGAGGATTGGTGATGGCGGGTTTGGTGCATTGTCCAGCTTCGTTCAGCATTGAAGTCATCGGGAGGCAACCCGACACGCCAACTAGGCGCCCGTCACTCACTAGGAGAGAGGAGTGTAATTTCGACGGGATGTCAATCCTCAAACTACCCGTGGTCATTCATTGTTCATGCAGCATGAGATCCTAACACTGCTGAAAGAAGCCCCCGGAGCTACTGCACCCTGCGTTTCGAGGTACGCTCCGTCGGGGCGGCGGTGCACAGGACGGCATGTCGCGAGTGGCTCGGCGTGTCCCGAACGGCGAAGACCCGAACGGCCGCGAGGTGGGGCCTTTTGTCGGGTGGAGAATGGGCTCCGGAGGCAGCCGGCGAGCGGGCTGACCGATAGGGGAGAGGGAGCAGGCAGGACTTTGGAAAAGAAGGATTTTGACATGGCGAGGGGTGTTTTGGATTGCGATTGGATGATGGGACTTTCCTCGGGGGTACGTACCGTGGGTTTTGGGATGTCGGACTTGGAAGTTGTCGTATTACTGCGTCCCAACACAGTCACACACGATCGAGTCCCATGGTTGCACCGGTATCGCAGGTGAGATGCTCGACAGTCAGTGATAATCCGCGTGGTCCAGATAGTTAGGCACAGCTCTGCAGCTTCCCCCGCACGACCTCCTCACGCATAGGCACCGTCGTGAGCGAGCACGCGGATCGGGTCACGAGGCAGAGTCCAAGATGGACCCCCGCCGCCGCAGGCAGTCGAGTCAAGTCACTCGGCCCAGTCCAGAGGGCGGAGGGAGCTGGCCCCTGGAAAACGACTCGACATTTCGCAGCCTTATCGACTAGCTTCGTCCCTATTGCCTGGGATGACACTGGTGTGCTGGCCTCATCGGTCCCTGCCCTGGACGAATGGCGAGGCCGCAGGGGCAGGCAGCTCACGGGCCATGAAACACGCCGACCCATCGCCAGTGACAGATTCGGCCGCATCAACCGAGTTCGACCTTCCCAGAGAGCCAGAGAGTGACAGTGCATCTCTCGTAGCGGACGTGTAGTTGTGCATCGTGTGGTTTCCACTCCTGGCGCTGCGGCCAAGAATTCGTCCTCTTGTCGTCATAGTCCGCGTGGATGCGTTGCCACTGGGCCGCTGGGCCACTAGCCACACAGGGGGTCGGTCTGTCCCGCATCAGCCACACCTTGGCTGCGTAACAGAATGGAAGAAAAGCCGAGGCATGTGGCCGTGCGGCCTTCCCTTGGTTTTCTGACAAGTCCTGAGTTTTTCTTTATTTTTAAACTTTTCTTCCTGCAACCGCACTTGGGCTAAATGCGGCTGGCCAATCGCGGTGGACAGATGGACCGGCCGGAAAGGGTGAATCTGGGGACGAGGACCGCCCTACGACGGACTAGGGAAGGGACGCAGACTTCAGGGGTTAGGGGTCGAAAAAACAAGGAGGTGCTGGACGCACATTGGAGACGGTGTCAGTTGTTGATGGATGAGCACAACACCGGCTTTTGGGCGGCATGTGTGTCAACGCCGGGGGGAGCGGTGAAGCGGAGTGAGATGCACCAACGGGGCCAAGGCACCTACCTACCTACCTATGTGCCAGTCCTTTCTGGAGGTCATGCATGGTTGGAGCAATCAATCATTTCGTGGCTGGCGTGGACGGACAAGGCGAGATCCCTGTACGGCACGGGGGCACCAAGGTCTGTACTTGGGACTGGACTCGAGCGGGCGGGCTGGTTGATGGCGATCCTCGGGATGATAGCCTCCCCCCTCCATTGCCAAGTTGACGCGGGGTGGCCGGCATTTAGATGGACCTTGATTCCCTTGGCGTGTAGCTGCAAGCTCCCTAAATACAAAGCACATCCAACTTCCATAATCCATTTCCAGTCAATTTCCCTGGCGCTTTTTCTGGTCGTGATTGCGAGGAGATCTCCGTGATGGCGATGCCTTGCGTTTACCGCCACCGCCAGCCGGAATCTTGGACGCTGGTGGTGCAGGTCGGCAGGGCTGTTCTACTACTTCACATTGACCTTCCTCTTCGCCCTCAGCGTTCGGGGTCGTCTTCGCAGGGGCGCTGGCGACGGGATGGCGACGGCCGCCCTGTTGTTTCCAGTGTTTCTTGAGCTAGTCCCTTAGGGCGTATGACTGTTTCCTTGCGTAATCCTGGGCATTTCGAAGCCCACGTCTGCCATCATTGAAATCTTGGTGAGACTTCCGAAGGTCCGTGTTTGCATGGAGATACTGGTGATATTCAAGGCTACCATCCTCCGTCACGGCGGCATAATGCGCAAAGTGGTCTACCAACCTGCCGTCCGTGGCGAAAGTCGTGATCTTAGCATGGCCTGGTGGGTCGGATTTGCCCAGGTAGGCAAGGGCCTGGTTTCTCGCATAGACCAGGGCTGTTCCATCATAGGAGCTTTCCAATCTTGCCTCTTCCATATTCTTCCCACGCCCTTTCTACTCCCTAGCGATATGTGGTAGTGTTATGGACGAAATGTCATTCTTATGAAGCACAGCTCCATGGATGAACTCGTCGACTGGGAACGGGCGATAGTCTTTCACCCGAATGCCCTCGACAAAATCGGGTTGCGGAGCCGACAAACCATCGTTAAAGCCAACTTCTTCGGGGAGGCCTGCGAATGATTGGTTCAAGACTGTTTGGTAACCGACTGGAGGCTTCTTCAGCAGTTTTGGACTTACTTGGTAGATCATAGTATCCTCATTTGGGGCATTTGGGGCTTGGTCGAGATATTGCTTGTATGCTGGCTCTGAGTACGAAACACTTGCGCGGCGTTGGGCATGGCGATTGCAGATCTGCTTGAGGTTCCTTGGGGGTTCAGATACAGACGGGTCGAGGATGCCATTCTTCAGGGCACGCACTTCGAAGGCAGACATAGTTGTTGAGACAGTCTTCGTTGTCGACGGATCAGGCGTAGAGTCTGGCTCATCAGACCCTGAGGCCTTGGTGATTCCTTCCGTCGTCATATTGTCAAGTCGTGACAAGGTTTTTTGTGTCAGCTGGGCCCGCTCCAACTGGTGTTCGCTGTCGCCGCCGCGACCACTGTCAGCGATCTGCTGTTTCTGCGTGGACGCAGAGACCTGCTTTGGCGGTTCGGCCTCAGGCTCAAGGGAGGGCTTTGGTAGTTGTAGAGTTGCCTGTATATACGTCTTCGTTAGTCGGCTAGTCAATTGCTTGAGCGAATGTTGCCTTACTGGAAGAGACGCTGGCGAACCAGGGCGAGCAGCAACTGGGCGTGGCTCGCTGAGGGTTGCTGGAATCTTCATGGCGAAGAAGGCTCTGGTGCGATGTATAGGAGCGGGAAGATTTCTGTCATTGCCCGCGCTGATGCCTGGCGAGCCTGCAAGATCGCGAGTCTCTTTGTCTTGTCGTCGAGTTTGCCCAATTTCACTGCAGATGGTTTCTTTGTCTTGTCGTCGCGACAATCTAGATTGGTCAGCTTCATAATAACAAACCTTGTTTGCCTTGGCCGCCATGATGCGACCTACATTCGAGTTAGGCCAACAGGGAGCCCACAGGAAATAGACAAGGAGCTGGGATGCAGTGTGTCCCTTGCGTACAGCCCAATGAGGATGTTTGATCGAAAATAGTACATGTGACCACAGTAAAACTTGGTGAGGATCGAGGTACATAGTAAATACTGTAATCCCCGCGCTGGGGTGATGTGGGGCTCATCTCTGAAGAGTCTTCGCGCACTCAAAGGGCCGTCAAAAGGATTCCCTTTCCCTGCAGCCATCCCATCTGCCAACTGTCGTTGGCAAAAATCCTTACCTGCGACTTATCTTGAAGCGAAGCAAACGATTACCCCTCGCCCAACTCACAGCACACACACTGACGCCCCTTACCACACCGGCCAGCCCTCCTACCTAATGCTAGGCCCCTCGCCATTCCTCAAACGGGCTGCTCCCGAGTGCGTACCAGTGCTAGCGGCCTCCTTCTGACGTGCTGGGGCAGCGCCTTGTTTGGTGTGGTGTCGTGCAGGCTGGGGATGGCCGGCGTTGTTTCCTGGAGCCCCCGAGACAGGGAGAAAGTGAGACAGCTGCGTTGACCAGTTGCTAGCATGTTCCGGTGCGGATGGGGGGCTGCGGACGGTGGTCGGGGGGCTGCAGACGGTGGTCCGGGGTCGTGGCCGTGATGCGCGAGTTGAGAGGACCAGACATGTGAATGCATCCAGGCTTCATGGAAGACCAGACGAGGCCATCAAACACGAGGCTTCCGGATCCGTGAAAAGCTTTCGCCGGGCCCCTGGCTGACATGCTTGGCTCGACTGGATGAATGACCTGCAGCATCGCCGGGGTTCCGTTGGATCGTGATTGATAGATCACCAATCGATGCTTCGGGACAAGGCCATTGCTCGTTAGCGCGGGGTCCCCTGGTGGTACCCTGGCCCTACCCTGGCCCTGGTTCGGAACCCCTTTGGACGAGGAGTTGTCCCAGTCCGGTCCCCGATCCTTCTGGATCTATCGACCTGATAAACTCATCCGCCGGCGTCGTGTAGGTTTTCGGTGGCTCTTCCGCTCAGAAGCTCTATTTAGGCTTTGTCCCAACTAGCCGGGCTCCCTTTAGCGATAGACTCGACTGGTCCGTAACGACTCCATCGTCGAGACACCTACCGTCTTGGGGGGGGTTGGGGGAGCTCGCTGGAATGTGATCCGGGAGAAGCGCAGACGCCCAGTTCCGTTCGCTGGGGCGGATTTTGTGATATCTGGATACGAAATAGAGTAACATCATTATGCTTTTCGGGTTGCCATCGGTCCGGGGCGACGACGTACAGGGCTACCGCCACAGCACTCGAACTTCGGGAAATGGGAGCTTGGATTCCTTAGGCTGAGATGCGCTGGAGCCGGGCCCTTGATCCATCACACTATCTGGCACGCCCGGGGACCACGGAGATGAGAGTGATCTATCGACGGCTACGGAACCTACGAACCGGGAGCGTCCGCCCACCATCCGCCCAAACCATGCAGACGGGTCGCCAGTGATGCTTGTGGGCTGGGCAGTGGAAATGACCTGGAGACGGCGGCGTCGTTTTGTTTCCGCTGGATCTCGCTTCACGGCGACGCAATGTAACCAAAAAGAAACGAGAGAAAGAGAAAAGAAAACAAGAAAGCAAGACGACGGGAAGCCGGAGAGGCGGGACAGACAGCCAGAAGCAAGCGTGACTTACAAGGTCTCAGACAGTAAGCGAGGCGGCTTGGAAGAAACCGCATTGTGTACCGCATGTCATTTCATCTCATCTCAGCCTCAGCGTCGGTCATCGACGGCAACGGCATTGTTTATTGCGCACTTGTTTTTCTTTTCGCTCCATGTATCCTTGCTCAGGTTTCTTTCCTTCGTCTCTGTGTGTGTCTCTCTTTGCGGCTGCTGCTGCGACTATCATGGTGCCACTACTGCGTAACGCCCGCATGCAAGATTGAGTGGCCTATGCGATGTGATTGATGTCTGTCGTGGCGTCGCTTGTGCAGAATTGCTAGGCTGTCGAGTCCTGTGCGTGCGGCGATGGCGTTGCACGACAAAAGACAAAAAAGCAACGGCAGAGTTGTTATTGATGCACTGCACTGCACTGCGCGAGTCAGAATAGAAAAGCAGGGGAAAAAATAAGGTACCCGCGCGGATACAAGAGGTTAAACCCCCCTCCCCGGCGGGAATGGGGAGCCTTGTACGTTAAGCAAGGTACGGAGGAGGTAAAAACAAGCGGAAATAAATCCTAATTCATGCCAGCCTGGGCAACCGTCTCTGAGGTATGGGGGGGGATAAGTAAAAAAAGACATGGCGAGCGCCTGTGTGCATCGGCGGCAGCAAGTGCACGGTGCTGCGTGTGTACAGTACGCAGCACAACCTCGGGGTCTCGCAGGGCAAATTAACCCAGTGAATCTATTCGTAGCTGCGAATAGTTTATCTGGCTACCTTGGTAAGATGGGCATCTGTGGAGCCTCGTTCCTCGTCCGATGGTGAAGCAGCGCTCGTCCACGAAACGTTATGGACAAGACCCCTTGGCCAGTGAGTGGCTGGCTGGCTGTGGTTGTAAAGGCACCGTATCAACGACCACAGACAACACAGCCTCCCCAGACGAGCGTCAAAGGTCAAACAGCTGCCGTCCAAACCAGACAAGGAAGGCCAGGCTGCTTTCCCATCGTCTGGCGATTGGGAGCCCGCGCGCCGCTGATTGGACAGAAGCGCCCAAAAAAATCGATGCCCGGGACAGGAGGGCGGTTTCAAGTGTCGAGCCGCCGCAGCCAATCAAGCCGGCCGAGCCGCCCAAGAGCTGTAACCGCAGCGGGGGTTTCCCGTGTTTGAGCGCGCGCCAGTCAGGAGCCCGCAGGACGCGTGCTTTCGCTGGCGGACTGGTGTTTTTGCCATCGGCCGAGTTGCAGCCCAGCCGGCGATGCGACCGTGCGACTGGACGAGGGGTTTTCACTGGCACAGAGGCAGTCGATTGGCAGTCACGTCAAATCTCCTTCGCGTTGAACCCCCCCCTGCGCTGGGAGGAGGAGGTCTGCGCTGGCGGTGCGTTTGGCCTGGTTTCTGCGTCGGGTCGTCTTTGGATCTCTATTAATCGCCCGGACGGGAGAAGGGATACAATACAAAGTCATCCATCCCCCGTCGATGGCCACTTTCCCGCCCTTTCCATCTCCATTCGAACAATCCACTCTCCCATCTCCCATCTTCCCCGTCCTCCTTTTTTCCCCCCTCCTTGTCCTTCTCCTTGTTGCCCTTTTTGGGTTTCTCTGGAATTCAGTCGCCGGCTTTATCGACTCCAAGGGCGGCCCCTTCGTTTCGATACTTTCAAACCCGATCTACGTACCTCTGGCAGGTCTCCATCCACCACATCCACGCCGCGAAACCCCTTTGAAACGGGACCTTCACCCACCCGCAGTCTCGACGACTCGCCCGCCCTAGTGCTTTCGCTCTCACAGTCCATCTTCGTGGTGCCGGTCACCCCCTTCCAGAGACGAGCAAGAGACTCTCTCTCTCCGCCTCCTTGACGCCCTCCCTTTGTATTCGTTTTCCAATTCCAATCAATACAACCTCCCCCCTTCCCCTTGCTACGGTTTCGTTCTATCGATTTACCAGACTCCAAACTGCAACCATCGACCACCCCTTCAACAAGCTGGTCTTGATCAAATCCTCTATATACCCCTCTCAGCTCGCCGCCTCTCTTATTGTGTTTCCATCACATCACCAGCGCCATCGGCCATCATCAATCAGCCCCACAACGCCTCAATTCCAGCTCTCAGGATTCACCACCGCGCAAATCCGAAAAGCTCAGATCTGGCCCGCCATCCACGATCTACAACCCCCGCTCCTCGCTCTTTGCCGCAGAAGTCTAAGAGCTCTCTATCACAATCGGCTCTCTTCCGGCTCCAGACCAAACCGGAAGCTTAATTCCTTGGTGAACGATCGTTCGCCTAATCCAATCGTGACCGGATTGTACGGAAGGCCTCGACCGTCTTGACTCGCAAATCCCGCTCCCGTCCTCGCTCCGGACCCGGCGGAAAACCAAACCACCACAACCCGGGACAATCACACCGGACTCTTGCACGACACAAGCAAGCGAAAACTTTCATTTTTGATCCATCAATTGTTTGATTTGATTGCGATCTGGTCTGCAAGCAAACAAGCAAATAAGCAAATAAGCAAGCAAAAAACCCCTTCTTCTTCTTCTTTTTTCGGCCCTCCGAGCGCGTCGCGAAACAACGTCCAAAACCCGAGGCCGAAACCGCCGAAACGCACCCAGCCCAGGCAACGTACGCAAACACAGGCGCTGCGACGCGAGAGCAACGCAACACCAAGGCCCAAGCCACAGCAATTCTCCTCGCTTCCTCACGCCCCTCGCCACCCCTCCCCGCATCTTTCTGCCCCTGTAAGTGGTCCTCCCCAGTCCCAGCGCTCGGCGGGCTCCTGATTCCACTGAGTCGCCCGCTAACTTGGGCCCCGTCCAGCGCCGCCCGCCACTTCCCAGACCCAGCCCGACCCAGCCCGTTCTAGGAACCTCCCAGACCCTCCTAGACCCACCCGGGACCCGCTCCCCACCACACTGCAAGCCCTCGCTGCAAGCCCGCTGCACACTTGCAAGCCTACTGCAAGCCCACTAAACACCCACTAAAACACTCCCCACCGCGGCACCTCCAGCATCCCTGCCCGCCTGTGAGTACCCCCTGCACGCCAGCCTGTGGCACCGCACCGCACCGCACCTGGTGGACTCAGCCTCGTGGCCCCCTCTCCAAACGTCACCCACTGACGACTCAACAGGTCCAAGGTCACTTGTCACTTGTCCCTTGTCCCAAACGAGCCACATGAGCGTCCATCTGCTTCGTGTCTGATATATCAAGCCTCGCGCCCCCCGTCATACCCTCCTCCCCTTGTTGTCACCAGTTCAAGCTCAAGCTACAGGCTTCGCACCAAGCCCTATATACTCCTTCCTCCTTCCCTCCTTCCCTCCTGCCCTCATCCTTCCATCCCGGACCGTCTTGGTGGTTCCTGCCATCCGCGCCCGCTTCCCACTTATACGTCGGGTTGATCCCCAACTCACTTAATACTCCCACCACCGCACTCACACTCAACACTCACACCACACACCACCTCCGCAATGGATTTCTCCAGATATCTCTCCATGGACGAGCTCAACAAGACTGCCCTTGAGCAGTTCGTCTACCAACCCGTTGGCCGTGACATGATCGCCTACCTCGCCGAAGCCGCTAACAACGTCATCTCATGCGACACCTCTCTCATGCCTCCCGCCCCCGTCGACGCCCGGAACATGCCCCCGTCGCCTCCCCGGAGTCCCGAGCCCCGTACCGTCCGCTCCGAAGATGGCGGCCTTCCCACTCTTGAGGAGTTCATCACCCAGCTCGTCGTCTCCTCCAACGTCCAGGTCCCCACCTTGATGTCGACTCTTGTCTACCTCACCCGCCTCAAGTCCAAGCTCCAGCCCATGGCCCGTGGCCTGCGATGTACCACCCACCGCATCTTCCTTGCTGCTTTGATCCTGGCTGCCAAGTACCTTAACGACAGCTCCCCCAAGAACAAGCACTGGGCCAACTACTCTCACATCAACACCGACGTGTACAACTTCGGCTTCAGCCGCACCGAGGTGAACCTCATGGAGAAGCAGCTCCTGTTCCTGCTCGACTGGGATCTCCGCATCACCGAGGAGGACCTCTACCGCGAGCTCGACGACTTCCTCGAGCCCCTCCGCCACAAGGTCGCCGAGCGACACGCCAAGAAGATGCGCCATCGTGAGGAGAAGCTCCGCCAGCAGCACCTCTACGCCGCCTCGACCCGATACCCCAGCCCCCCGGCGTCCCGAGGCCACTCCCGCTCCCGCCAGACGACCCCCGAGCACGCCCGTACGTACTCGCACACCCGGACCATCAGCGGTCAGAGCGGTCCCATTACGCCTCCCGGCCTCACCTACAGCAGCTCGGCCAGCTCCTACGCCTCGTCCACCTCTAGCCGAGCCTACTCGCGGGCCACGACCCCTCTTGACTCGGAGCAAGAAGCCTCATACCTCTACGAGACGCAGCAGCGCAGCCTCTACGACTCGCCCGTGCAAATCATGGCCGACGTCGACTACCCCAAGCACACCCCCGCCAGCCGCATGCTCCCGTACGAGATCTCGGCCGATGAGTACCAGCAGTACCAGCTCCACGAGAGCCAGTCCAAGAAGCAGCGCCCTTCAAAGCGCGGCATGTGGGAGCGTCTCCTCGGTGGTTCCGTCGCTGCGCGATAGACGACCGTGCTCTCGTGCTTGCACACACTTAATGCATACCCTTGGCGTTCACGGACTAAAGTCGGTATCGAATTCGCATCTCTTCAAAAAAAAAAGAAGTCGGCACGGCGTTGATTGCTTTTTCGTCGTTGCTTTACTCGGATACACCACATTTTTCCCCTTGTTATCATCGCGCTTTGATTTCTATATACTATATCTACTGTATTGTCTATGGTTCCCGACAAGGAAGGGAACCGGCGTTTGGATCTTACATGTTAATGCATCGGAGGGACTTTTGAGGCATTGTGCTGGAAGGCATAAGAGGGGCGTGCATACCGGGGCAAGAGAGGGGAGCATCAGGATTGGGATCGATTATTAGGCGATTACCATTAGGCCCTACAGGATACAGGCAAACCGGGATCATGGTTTGGGAACGGCAATGCATATGATGGGATGGGATGCGATGGAAACACCGCCACGTTTCAGGGATGGGCATTCATTGGGATGGGCGAGTGGAGTCATTGGTAGAAGTAAATGTCATCCGCCTTTTTTGCGAGGCATCAAATCAATCAATACCCTGGCCTCGGCCGTTTTGACCAAGACCTAACACTCGCAAAAACCTGCAAAGTGAGCCTATGACAGTGCCTTGAAATGCCTGCTTGTCTCACGACAACACCATCTTTTCTTGTCTCGTATTTTTGTTTCACTCGCTCATTCTTCATTCTCCATTTTACATGTGTTTGTGTGTGTGCATAGTCATTTACGGGCGATGCCTTGGGCGAAGCCTAACTGTCAGCCTCGGTCAATGAGAGCGATGGGACGTCTAAGCCCGGCATTCCTAACTACAGTAGCTGTTGCACGCACGTGGGTACCAAGTACGAAGTATTAAGTTAAGGTACGTACCGCCCGATTTTTGTTTCCCGTTTTGGGCGGTGCGCGGATCTGGTAGGCTGAGGGGTGTTGCAGGTGGGTCCCTCGGTCCGTCCGTCCGCCTAACAACACGGTATTGTTCACAAGCGACTGAGTAACCATTGTTAGGGGAGGAAGGTTACGAAAAGGAACAAAAAGTGCAACGGGGAACAAGCACCCAAACTGAACATGGCACATATTGGTGACCTGACGCCTCCCCGGGTACGAGCGGGTGATGGCGGGGACGGGGGACTTTTTCCCCCTTCTCTTCGTTTAATGTTTCTGCTGGCTGCGGGGGAAGAGCGGCAATGTCGCAGGTTACGGGGGGAGGTGTGGCTTGGCGGAGCATGCGTTTTGTGTGAGAGTGTGAGTTCTGCGGGCGTTGGGAAACGAAAACAAGCGGATGGACCGGGAATGGATTCACCCATTGCGCGTTGGGGGCCACGGGCACACATCTCGGACCCGAAGACGACAGGAGTCCGAACGACAAAGAGTCCCTTTTCCCGGGGCTGGGGCTGAGGCCGTTGGGCGGAGCGGTCGTTAGTTTGGAGTCTTGGAATCTTTCGCTCCATGTAAGATATTAGTGATCACGTTGATATTAGTGCTTCATACTTCGTCCTGCTAGAAATAACTTCCCCATGTTGTTCAGACCAGGGTCCCCCCTTGTACCAGACGCCGAAACAGACACAAAGCAAATCAGCAAAACAACGAGAAAGCCACGGCAGATCATCATCATATATCAAATGTCATCGCTTCGCTCCTCCGCAACCCCGGTGTACCGGTACCCCACCCCCGGCACTCTCGTCCGCAGGCTCAAGCTGCTCAACACCACGCTGATGCTCGACAGCGCCATCGCCAGCGCCGCCCACACCGGGTCCAGCCGAACGTGCCGGCCGCTCGTCGTCGTCACCGGGTACAGGCACCCTGCGGCCACCGGCACCGCGAGCAGGTTGTAAACGATGGCCCATACGAAGTTGACGCGGATGCGGCGGAACACGGCGTGGCTGAGATCTAGCAGCGTCACGACCGCGCCCAGCTGCGACGTCGCCAGCACAAACGCCGCGCTGCTGATGGCTACGTCGCTGCCGGACCCGATGGCGATGCCTACGTCTGCCGTGGCCAGCGCCGGCGCGTCGTTGATCCCGTCGCCAACCATGGCCACCGTGGCGCGCCGCGTCGTCGAGCCTCGTGCGTGAAGCGACGCTTGTAGCGATGAGATCTGCGCCGCTTTGTCCGCAGGCAGCACCTCAGCCAAGACGTTGTCGGAGGGGATACCCACGCGCTGCGCCACGGCCCGCGCTGTCGTTACGTTGTCGCCCGAGAGCATCCAGACCTGAGTGCCGCGGGAGATTAGGGCTTTGATCACGGCGCTGGCCTCGCGGCGGATTGGATCTGAGATGGAGAGAGCGGCGGCAAGGGTCCAGTCGTTGCTAAAGGATGGCTTCGTGGCGACCAAGGCGAGGGACTTGGCCTCCGACTTCCACGTCTCGAGCAGAGATGATACGCGAGGAGAGAGACTGACGGAGGCATCGCGCATCAGGACTTCGTTGCCCACGAGCACATCGAAAGCTTCGTTGGCTTTGCCCGTGTAAGTGGCCTTCATCCCCTTTCCGGGAATCTCCTCCAACCCGCTGACTTCGGCCGTTCGCATATCGACGCCGCATAATGCAACAATGGAGTTGGCGATGGGATGGCTGCTGTTCTCTTCCACCGCTTTTAGAACGGACAAGAGAGCATGGCGTTCTTCTTCGCTTGCCTGCTCGTCGTCCGGGAAGACGACAGCATCTGTAACCTGTGGCTCTCCGCCCTCAGTGATTGTGCCTGTCTTGTCAAACACGACGCAATCGATCTTGCTTGCTTTCTCAAACGCCTCGCCGCCTCCCTTGGCGAGGATGCCATGATTGGCCGCGATACCACCTCCAACAAAGATTGCCGTTGGCGCCGCGAGGGCGAGGCCGCAGGGACAGGCGACGACGAACACGGCAATAGCAAACTGGAAAGCAAAGGCAACCCAACCACCGGCCGACTCTGCTTCGTGGTCCGAAATCACATGCGTATAGCCGAGCACCATCCAGACGACCCAAGTGACGATGGCAATGAGGGTGATGACGGGGACGAAGTAAGTCGTCAGGAGGTCCGCAATCTGCTCGATAGGGGCGCGCCTAGTTTGACCCTCGCGAACAACTTGGACGATCTGGTCAAGCATCGATCGTCCCGAAGTTCCGGTAACGCGCACGGTGATAGCTGACGCCTTGTTGACAGTGCCAGCAAACACTTGATCCCCGGGAGCCTTCTTGACAAGTCGAGATTCGCCAGTGAGACTCGACTCGTCAAAGCTAGTCTCTCCGAAAACAACAACACCATCTGCCGGTGGAGATGCGCCGTGAGGGACCCGTATCACATCACCAGCATCTAGTTGGTCGACGGAAATCGTCGTCGTCACCTGGGCCCCAGTCTTGTCCGTGTCGAGGAGGAGAGCAGTCGTCGGCCTTAGCTTTCCTAGCATCTCCACGGCGTCGCCTGTCTTGGACTTGCTATACCCCTCGATCAATCTCCCAGCTAGCAGGAACAGCGTCAAGAAGACGACAGAGTCGAAGTAAAACTCCGCGCCCGAGCCGTGGTGTTTCCGGTTTGAGACTGCGGCCGCAATCATCTGAGCGACAGAGGAGATGTAGGCGATGCTGGTGCCCAGCGAGATCAACATGTTCATACTGCCGAATCGCCAAAACCGCTGCAGCACAGGGATCCGACTACCAGAGCGCCATATGGTCCTTATCTCCTTGATTGCTCGGATGTGAAATACGTCGGCGGCAAGGAAGTAGACAGGGGTGGCAAGGGTGAACAGGGCAATGTCGAGGCGGCTAAGACCGGAAGTCCACGGCTCCATGAGATACATTTTCCCATGGTTTGAATCGGGTAGCAAGCTCATGTAAACTATGCCGAGGATAAAGGTAGGAATCGCGATGATGATGGTGAGGATTTCGCGTAGGAGAAGTGAGCGTTGGTGCTTTTTTCTGATGGCTCTGGATCGCTCTTCGAGGGTGGGAGGATGGGAAATAGAGGTGTGGAGGGATGTATCTGCAGCCTCGATAGCTCGCAAGATATGTCTGATGGTGAAGTTTGGAGTTTGGGGAGTGTAGCGGATCTTGAGAATGGGGTTCTGAGGGGAAGGCTCCTGAATAATCTCAAGGCGGCTGGATCCGAGGCTCTTTAGGGTCGTGCTGATCCGCTCAGGGCAGCGAGAGCAGAAGATACCGTCGACTTTGATCTCAACATCTCGTCCATCTGCCAACTCCTTTTGCCCATCAATACTGGTCACCTGGTCGACCGCAGCGTCGTACCCCAAGTCCTCAATGGCATCGACGATATCTTGTGTTCGGCTTTCGTCATTATAGTCAACTGTGGCACTGTTCATGACGAGGTTGACAGCAACGTTGGAGATCCAGGGGTTCTTCTTGAGCTCGTCTGTGATAGTGTTGACACAGACGGCACAAGTCATGCCGCCGATGGACAACGTCACCCGCCATGATGATGGAGTTGAGGGTTCGGACTCAGCGACAACCTGATGGAGAGGGGGAGCCAAGTGCTTGGTCTCAGAGGCATCAGAAGTTGCGGTCGGAAATTGAGTAAGCTGTCCCTTTTCAGAGTCTTTTCCTAACGTGTCGCCGTGTCCTGCTGCTTCGGATCGGCAGGCTTCGCAGTTCTCGAGGTGAGCCGCCCTTGCCGACTCCATGATGGAAGGCGATTGGCTCCGCCACAACAGGCGAAACCACGAGTTGAAATGCCCGCCCGGCTGATTCATGGTGCGGCTGCTCTCGCCCAGCTCGACCTGCGAGCCGCGTTCCAGATCGGTGGGGGTATTGGCCGCTGTGGTGTGTACTCCGCAGATGTCAAAGCCAACATTCTGAAGCGTCTTCTCCATGCCGCGCACGGAAGCGACTGAGTTGTCTTTGTGCTCGACCGTCACAACGGACGTGACGAGGTTTGGTGAAACCCAGAGCACATCGTCGCCGTAGGTGTCGTGCAGAAGGGAGCGGATGAGAGCGACGCAGGATGGGCAGTGAAGGTTACCCAACAGGTAGGATGTGGTGACGATGCTGGTCAAAGCCATGATTGGGAGATGTGTTGACAAAGGAGGTGAAGATGTGAAAAGAGGAAAGGAGGGCGAAGATGTGGTGATTGGTGATGCGAGCGGAGCGAGGAAGGTTTTGCCGTTTACACTGTAAGTCACTGTCCAACGCAGCAACAGACAATCGGCATGCAGTTGACGCCTTGTTCAAAGGCTCGGATTGTTTTTTCCAGATGAGTTGAAACAGTTTCTGAACAACAACGAAGGAGTGAGTGCAGGTAATAATGAATTGTAAAAGGAATGATTAAATGCTCATACCTTGGGTCGGCGGCGACGATTTAATACTTGGGCCATGTCGCCCAAAATCCGCACAAATCTCGCAAACAAGGGTGTCATGGTGGTGTTTAGCTCGCGGGTGACGACCAACCACGTCAAACCAACTAGTCCAAGATGGAGCTACTGAGTGGCCAGGTTGACCGGGTTAGCTGACAGATGGCGCTAACAGCGTCGTAGCCGGGGCGGCGTCATTGTACTGTAGTTGCAGCTCGATTGAAGTTGCAGCAGCATGTTGTGTCGTTCTCAACATTGCATCAGTTGTATTGTTGTAGTCTTTGCCTGATACCTTAGGCCGCAGGGGATGTTGAAAGATCTGAGATTTAGCAGGCAGTCACGGTTCGGAGAGAAAGGTGGAGCTCGCGGTCCGCGGATTTGCGGCGGGCGGGTCGCGGAGCCGTTCTCAGCGGGAAGGTTCATCCCCACAACCTACATAAGGTAGAGAACGGGCTAGGCCGATGCGGTCTTTGTGCGGTGCGACGGCGCCACCTCAACTTCCAAGTTGCGAGAATTGAGCTTGCTGAGAACTGGTATTTCTAAGCCCTAATACAGATCGCCATGGTGACAAATCTTCCGGCGCCTTCCAGAATCGGCGCCGGCAAGGTGCCTAGTGTACCTCGTAAGGGTGCAAGATCTGTAAGAGTGTGAAGTGTGAAGAGCTCCATGTCAAATGTAACAACCAGGGCAAAGTGCAGCAGTATCATAGACTAGGACCACCAGATTTCGCATGGCCATCTTGACTGTTGATAGACGCACTTGGATGACTTAGCTACGTATAAGATTACTACGTTAATCTCATCTTCAAGCCCCTACACTAACGTGATGACCTCCATAGCTCCCATACCACCCCTGAACGCCTCTCCATCCATCAACCCATGAACATAGCAATTACTGACAATCACATATTGCGAAGAGCCACGTTGTAGCCGAAAGAACGGAACCGCTCCTCCAGGGAAGACCGTAACCACATCACCAACCGCCATGTCTGCCGCGCCTATCCTGATGTAGCCCTTCCTCGTCGTAAAGAATCTTCGGTTAACATTAGCCGCATGGAAAATACTATCCCGGAACTCGTTGCACTGCACTCCGGCAAGGTCGTCACGCCCCTGAAGTTGGCTAAAAATGTTGGCTTTACTATCCTCGGCATTGTGACCGGAATGATTCAGCTTCAGGTCTCGCAGCCAGGCGTCCCTTACTACTTGATCGACGTTTCGTCGTTTCGGACGTTATAATTGTTCTTGTCCCCAAAAGCCTACTAGAGCCTCATATTTAGCCAAGCTCTTTACGGGCCGCACGTATGCTTCGAATCCAGTCCCCAGGGACGTCGGGGCAGTACTCTTGACAAAGCGCCGCCTGTGGTCCAAATTCAGGACGAGGGTTCGCCATAATGCCTCCAGGTACGTTTCGCCATTTGGGTAGTCCTCTTTCAAAGATGTGATACGCGTATAATGGTTACAAGCCCAACTATATCGCTCCATCCTGGACGTGATGAAGTCCTTCCGCAATATGTCAGTCGCGTGTACTACCTCGTCATGAATGTGCCCCGAGAGTCGCAGAGACCCAGGTGTCGAGGTTTCTGGCAAGATTTGCGGCCCTAGCCCTCCTGAGGCATTGAAAAGATGACATTGGGAGACCGGAACCTGAGACAGTGAAATCCCCCAGTCCGGAACCCAGGACGGGACGCCTGGACTTCTCTGCATGCCCGCATGGCTCAGTACCGCTATGCCACGAGAAGACAGCAAATACCGTGCCGTTTCAGTGTATGCTTCCGCCGCAGTCCTGTTGTAGTCTGAGGTGATGTCGACATTCCAGCATAGAGAGGCCAGTGCAAATACGCGATCTTTGGGGTCGGTGCAGTCAAGGCCGCGAGAATATTGTAGGAGCTCCAGCAAGGACATCGGGTTATCCTGGTATCCCGCCCTCAGTCGGGCCATGAGTCTCCTCGCTCCGACCTGCTTTTCGGAAATGGGTTGGAGTGTATCGTATTGCATGGGCTCAGCCTGCTCCATCGCGGCGTTCAATTTCGTGAAGACGTCCTAGTTTATCATGACGTTCCCGCACATCATGATCATTTTTGAGTTGAGAAGTGACTCCTGGACAATCCACATTCGGGTATACCACGATCTACTAAGAAAGTCTCGCAAAGATTTCCAGGCAGGCTCATATCTGCCTGGAACATGATGTCTGGCGTAGGCAGCGGCGACTGTGATGGCATTGCGACTCTGCTGACGTTCTTCCCTGGCCAGAATGAGCCTGTTGGCCAAATCGATCCCTCGGCTGACGTCGTGGGTGTTTTCGCCAACATATGTGATGACGCGGTGGGCCGATCGATATATCTCTGCTATTAGCTGAACTTGCCTGCTCTTCTCATCATTGTCGTCTTGGTTGATGCAAACACTATCTACCCAGACGTAGCGGGTGCCGCATTTTGTGATGGAATGCCGAATAGCGCGTAAAGCCTTTTAAAAAGATGCCGTGATCCTCAAAATCTTGCCGCCTTGTACAGAAAGAGGACGGGACAGTTCGGAAGAACCCCAAGCGTAGGATATAGCCTCGTATGCTAGATTGCTTCTGAACGTGGTCTCAACAAGTTCGGCAGACAAGATCCGAGAGGTCCCGGCCGAGAGACACAAGATTCGAATGGAATTCGGTCCCTGGAGGGGCGTGTATTGATATGGCAATGGGACATTCATGGTTTCAGCGACGGGTAGTGCTGGTGAACCAATCATCTAGAGTAGCCGTAAGATGCGTAGTGCATCAAAGAGAATCGATGGAGGCCCAGGAATGATGAGTAGAAACGGACTGAATGAGAGAAGTTGTAGAAACGAAATGAGGGCCACTCGAAGTTCTCTGTTCTCGCGTTGGGCTGGGCGATGTCTTGCATTTGGGCCTCGATTCCCCCCATCAGGCTCTGGGCGGTGCGTGATCATTGGTGCCCACCCATTGAATGTACATGTGGCTTTTATGGCACCACCTGAATAATCAGATTAAGTGAAACATCTAGAGGGGGAACTGCCGAGTCAAGTTTGAGGGAAAAGAAGACGATATGCAGGACGTGTTTTGGTAGTACGGATTTTGGGCGACGCGTTGCGTACACCACGGCCATGTTTGTTGTTTGGCGGCACGTATCTAAATCCGCGTGTGAAAGCAGAAAAGAAAAGATAAGAACTCTATTAATCAAAAAGGGAAGCATAATATCGTCAATAGATTAGAGTTCGAATGAATGGCGGAATGAATCAATGCGATAAGCATTGATTCGGCCAGAAAATGGCACCTTGCTTCTTTGTTTGACGGAAAAAGAGAACCGCGTCGTACACTCCCTTAATGCTTTATCATCAGTGCTTCCGGTCTTCTCCTCTACCTTAGGCCTTGCCTTTGGAGTTAAGGATCAAGGCAACGATGAGACTATGCGAATCAGTAAGATTAAGGTGTGGGGAATACAGCTCAACAAACCCATAGAGGCCCAGGACTTCTCCAAAAATGAGGATCAAGACCATGCCGACGAAGACTTTGAACTGCGACATGTATGCTCGAACACCGGCATCACCGACGATACCGATGCAGTAGCCTGCGCTTAGTCCCGTCATGCCAACAGTAATACCGCTCCCGAGGTGTAGAAATGCTCTTTTGTGTGTTAGTGAAGATATTAAGAGCACCCAAGATCCTTGAAACGGACGCGAACAAGCTGTACTTCCCCTCAGAAGGAGGGCATATATCTTCGGCAAGGAGGACGGAGATGACAAGTGAGTACACTGCGATGATCCCTGCCATGATGACCGGTATAATGCTCTACTGAGTTATCAGACAAGTTGAGTACGTGATGATTTCATTGCCTCGTACTGTCATGACATGTTCCGGTCGGAAAGTGCCCACACCGGCTATTGCGATTCCTGATTTGATGGTTCCATACGCGGCGCCAATACCTGCAACCGGTCAGTATCATCGCATCAGAGAGAGACGGTGGAACATTCACATCCGAGAAACATGGCCGCACCACAGCCAGCCTGGAGAATATTAGCTTTGAACCCACCAAATAAACACTACGAGCAGTAGGTAAGAAACGCACCATGCCGATAAAGTAGGCGTACTTCGGGGTCAGCTCAGACTGCTCCATAGTCGAAAGAGTAGCCGCACGAGATTGAGAGGAGACAAATCGAAGATGAAAGCTAGAATAAGACCTCGACTCGTTTTAATCTCGAAGGTGAAAAAAATGGTGTCGGGAAGATGAGATGCTGCGCCAACATGACTTTGCCAGCTGCCTGATGCAGGCAGCAACCACTTTCATCGCGATTAACCGGCTCAGTTCAGGCACATGTAAGAAAATTCTCCGGCATCAGCACAACTACACATCGTATGCCTCGTATTTCAACTAGTTAGATTACCCAGGCCGCGAACTAGCCGAGAAGGGCACCAACCGGTTGGTTGCAATACAATAGAGATCGTCTCGCTAGATATTGTTCCAGTCTATGATGCTCCATCATACTCTTGATATCATTCATGAAAAACAGTATGCACCGATTCTGCGTTGAGCCAATACTCAGCCAGTGCCTCAGCAGATCACAAGAGTCGCGACAACCGCGCCAAGGCATCAACAGCCACGGAATGCGTCCCAGTAAGCACCGCACCACGAATTTCTGTCACAGTCTGGATGCCAGCTGCCGTGGCAGCGCTGACTGCGGTGAAATGGCACTGCTTCAGGCTATGCGACGCCGCAAGCTGCTCAAAGAGAACAACGATGGCCTAGGCAGCCACAGAGCAGACCGATCTGCTCCCAGGTTCATCAGAGGAGTTGCGGTGCAAGTGAAGAAGCACAAGGTTGTAATGGATCCGCAACCGACAAGCCCATGGGTCGTTATCTGTATCTGAAATAATACCACACCGGAGAGACCACAGGCCGAGCTGCGCAGCGAGGCCTTGAACGTTGAATTCTCGCTTCTGCGATGAGGCATTTGCTACGAATATGTTGAGTCTAATGTAAGACAGATTTATCATTGCCCTCAAGAACTCGAGGTGTGAACCCACAGTTGAACGCGACGTTTCGGAGCTTACGCTGTCCGAGGATGGCGTGTTCAACCCGATACCCAGAGAGATCGGCAACTGGCCAATTCTTCAGGCCGTATTGCGTTTGGCCGCCCAGCATTGAGCGAAGAAAACACATCGTAGACAAATGCAGACCACCAGCACAGCTTGAAATGCAAACTATTCCTGGCTGGCAAACCTGTGCCACGGCGATGCGTTCCCAGTCCACACCCAATCCTTGATGCTATGCCTGCCCAGTAGTAAGGGCCACCAGTTTACAGTGCTTCCATCGCCAGAATGCCACGTGAAGAGAATGGCTGCTTGCATGAGATAAGTTCGGCCCACTTCATGTCGAATATGAAGCAGCATGCTACCCCTGACGGAACAAGAGGCTGTTAATCCAGTGTCGGTTTTGTGCAACAAATGGATGCGAACATGCATGGGCTCCGGCCATTAGAATAGCTTGGCGCTTTGTTCCTGGACCTCTGGCAGCTCCGGAAATCCTACAACTGGCACAGCAGGGGAGTTGTCTCTGTGAGGAAGCTGGTACTGAGACTGGCTTGGAAGGTCATGAAGCTTATCATATTTTGCATCAGCCAAGATGCGTTTGGCGGCAGGCCATTTTGTTGTGGATCTAGCTTGTGGCCAACTCTGCTTCACCATCCTTCATAGAGCAATCTTTAAAGCTCACCTATACTCAATTCTACTCGGCGACATGCAGAGCATGGGTCGAATGGCTGAAAGGCGATATCACACCTAACTTTGCAACGCCTACATACATCGCAAGTTATGCGTTGCTTTCGTCTTGGGTGGCTCTGCATTGTCGGGAGCGTGGAAGGTAGCATAGATTCGAAGGCGAAATGAAGGACTACCTACTCGGGTTTTCCTATAATGATGGGAAATAGCCACTAAACAGCGTGTAATACGTGTTGACTACTAACCACAGGATCTATTTTAGTTTCCCCGTCATATGTGCTGTCTTGCCTATCAACTTGCTGTAGGAGGACGATTAGGCAGGAAGATGGAGGAACTGGACGGCCAGGGGAGTCTACCCCACAGCCAATTTCCATTCGGCCGCCACTGGCCCAAGAAGTTACCTATTCAAGAAACCGTGGCTGCTTGCTGCAGTGATCTAGCGTCATGCCGATGTACTAATCACATGAAAGCTGTGTTGAAGATTCTTCGACTACAATGCCTATGCTAATGTGAGGGGGTCGTCAGCACTGATCAATACTTGCCGGGCCAGTACATATGTCTGTTGTGAATGTCACAGTTTGCCTCTCATGAGTCACAAACATACCTTGGTAGACTGGATGACTCTTGTTCTATGCCCCAGCAGAAAGCCATTTCGTCAATAGAGTTCAGCAGGGTGGCATTGAGAGACGTGACAGGCAATACGTTAGTACCTTGAATAGCTCTCGGTTGATAAGTAACAGTTATAGCTAAAGGTAACTGGTTTTTAGTGAGAGACTGTCTTCACTAGTTGCAGATACGACGTAAAGAACCAAAGCTATCAACTGTCAATGTCTGAATAATGCTATTGCTGTATATTTTAAAATTTCTTCGCCTGATTTCAACAAAGCGGGTTTAGCTCAGTTGGGGTACGTTATCGTATTTTCCCCACGTTGAACAAACAACTAACCTTCACTGGCAGAGAGCGTCAGACTGAAGATCTGAAGGTCATGTGTTCGATCCACATAAACCGCAAGACATTCCTTTTTTTATACCTTTCTACGAGTTTATTTTTGTTTATTTTTGTGGGAACTCGCGGTCTAGGTAGAGACGGAATCAGCTCTCATCGGTAGAGTTTTCGGGTGTCTTCCAGGAGAGGAGGAGAGAGCGGCGAAATAACTGAGACGTTTGTTCTCTCACCTTGCTGGGCCAAAGATGTCACCTTGGGTGAATCATTCGCCGAGGAGAACTCGTCTCCGTCATAATCACTGGAGACAGTCGGCAGACGGCTTCAACCAGCAGACTAAGTTACTGCGGCGGTACATACTATATGTATATAACAACTACTTGATGCTGACTTTATCGTGACCCTGGGTCAAAGCTTTCCGTGAACTTTCCCTCGCGCCGAAACTCAAATGCCGAGCTTTCGATATTGTGGGAATTCAGTCTTTTCGATCTTACGAAACCTCTTTCTTTCTGCGTTGATGACACTCCAAACCGTATCGTGATCAATACTTGACATTGAAACATATACTTTACCTTTCGCAAATAGCTGGACCCATACAGACGTTGTTGCGGTTGGGGTCGGCAAACAGGAAGCCAAGCCAATTTTATCACACCACAGTCATGCATGTTGCCGGGTTTGAGAACACCCGAGTGCCTCACTGGAGGCTAATGTGCGCAAACGAGACTCGATTCCACGCCGTCTCGAGGTCGCTACTCGAGACGAGTCCTTCAACAATCGAAACAAACAACCACAGAACTGTTCCGTGTCCTCGGTTTCGCCGAAGTTAACCTGCTCAAATCTATCAGGCGGTTACTGTAAACATCAGCACAAAGCTTAGTCTGCTGCAATCAACTCGGGGCCTTTGTAGTCTAACTCAACCATCTCCGCGCACCGTCCCGCCGGCAATGCGAGATGCTCTGGAGAATGGGGTCGATCTGTAGTCAAGGATCCAGGATCTGGGATCGAAGATTGTGGATGCGGGCCTCAGGGGCCGCTGGCTGCGTTTTTGGCCGCGTCTTGTGGAACGCGACTTCTTGCATCTTCGGGATTTTGTACGGCGCAGTCGGGCATACAAACAACCGTCAGATGAAAATTGCCGATGCGTGCGTATGTGGTGACCAGTGACTCCTCGGTATTGATGCCAGCTTCGATGGCCATCGGTATCGTAGACCGATGATCGAAAGGAGATGGCGCGGCGGGAACCGGGCTTCGGGTGGAGTTGCCGCAGACAGAAGTGTCAAGCCCTGTATCAGGCATTGCTTTGTCCTTTACCAACTCGCACCAATAACGAGAGCGGTATCGAAATCTCGATTGTTGCGCAAAGGCCAGACTAGATAACTACCGCATGGAAGCAGCTTCAGCTCTGTCCTCGACAAGTGCGTTCAAGGTGCAGTAGTAGCGGCAGCCAGGCGAGACTGTCTCGGCATGTTGACGGCCCCCTAACCGGTCCATCTCCGCCGAGGCAAGGTTCGGTCACCGCTGGTCCGCTATCTCCGGGATGGGCAATGGGTCGTGGCATGTTTGCTTGTTGGCTCGGGCCCCGATGTTTGGCAACGAGATTTCGGGATTGCAAAGGCTGTCTCTCGTCTCACACAAACACAGACGTGGGCGGTGGACTCCCGTCGACGTCGTTACATAGCATAGTCTAAATATTAATTATGAAGCAGGTAGTCCAAGGCATTGTTCTGGACTCGGCGTCGGCAAGTCGGGAGAGACAGAGGCACGGATGGCTGCAGAAACTCGAGCTCCCGTTTGGCGGCCCAACTCAGGTGTCACGACAGGTCAAACACTGCCGTTGTCAAAAGTAGAGGCCACGCTGGCCACGCCACGCAGGGAGAAGAGAATCAAGAGGCGTCAGATCATCTGTGCCGTGACGTCGAGGACCCACGCGATTCCCCAGACCGGTGAAGAAGGGTCTGGGCGAGAGCAAGTCCACGAGACCGGGCTGAGAAACGGTCAGCAAGGACTCTGGGCCAGCTGAGGCCAAAGAAGAAGGGTCAGGATGCTACTCCGTACTGTAGGTTGAATTTTCAGGGCATCCGCTTTGTTTGGGGGGAGAAAAACGGACGGCGGCAGCTGCTGCGCCGCCTCGGGTTTCATCAGGCATCCCCGGCCCTGCAGAGGTGATCTGGTGGAGGTTGTGCCCCAATGTCTGCTTGCTTGCCCGACAGTATTCGCAAATATTCGTACTTGGTACGGAGTACGAAATGGCAACTGCAGGACGGAAAGGCAGTCATACCGGCCAAGCCCCGGCGATAATTCGCTGGACTGCATCTGAGCCCAAGCGAAAGCGCGCTGATGCGGACTCCCGATCGGTGCAACTCTCCTGATCTCGTGCTAGCTGGCCGGCCGTGTGTTTGTGTGCGTCGGGCTGACGAGAGCGCCCAGTCCCATCGGGTGCGGCACCCCATGTATGAGATCGAAACGTACCTGATTCTCGTTGTCGCCTCGCATCGAACAGCGCATACAGCATACCGTACAGCACTGGTGACGACGTGAACCCATCTGCCTACCTGCACGTATTGATGCCCTGCAGCGTCGGGTTCAGGGAGGCCCCGTTGCTGTAGGTTGCCGTCGAGAATGGCGGTGTTTGTTCCATCCATTGAGCCCGTTGCGAGGTAAGACAGGGCGGTTGCGAAAGAGAGAAACGGAGGGAGGTGCAGAGACGGAAGCAGAGAGACAAGCAGACGTAGACTGTGCGCCTGGGTCGTTCATCAATTCCAGAACAAGAAGGATGAGATGCGACAACAACCCTCCCAGACCTGCAGGATCGGACCTATCATCTGAACAGAGGTTTCCCTATGAAGCAGGGGTGTCGTGATGCAACCCCAGGCCGAATGATACGCATGTGGTCGGCAGTTTGGTCGACTCGTCGAGAAAGCCGGCGGGTCTGGGGTATCACAGTCCAACAAGCTTGCCCGGCGCCGCACCCACGCCCGCGGTCCCACGCACGCACTCAAGCCATAAACACCAACGCACGCGCATGTCGTACCGGCATTGTGGCCACTTGCAAAACGGGGAGGGAGGGATTCGGTTCAAGTTGCTCTTGAAGACCCGGGACTAGAGGGCGACTTTAGTTAGCTTCAGCAGTTGACCCGCCCAGATGAGGAGGATTGAGACAACGAGCCAGCAGGGCAATCAAGAGGAGAGACCAAAAAGTAAAACTAAAAAACTAAAAATTACACGCCAAATCTTGACGGCGGCTCGTGATCTTTCGGTGAACCCACGTCAACGACAAGTCCGGCCGTTGCCGGGAAGTCGCTTCCATGCTAATCCAACCTTGAACCCTAGACAAGCCCAAGCCGGCTCCGGTCGAGCGTTTCCAATCCCTGCCATCTCTCTTCCTACCTTAGCTCAGAAAGGGGAAAAAAAGCCAATTGACCGTCGCGAGACGCGCTTACTACGGATCTACTCCCATCGATGGGTTTATTGGAAATCGGCAAATTGGTTGGGGGCTCGTGGGGGGCCTGACTTCCTAACTAGACGGCGGCCCCATGCATGTCCCCACGCTTACTTGACTTGACCCTGAGATGCAGTGCAGGAAATCTGAGCTGATGAAGGGATGGACTTTAGACTTTGCGGTCGTGTAGAAGCAAGAAGTCACTATCAAATTGGATTACAAAGTGCGGTACATAGATGGACCCGTAGTCTGCGCGCTAACAACCGCACATTACTTCCGGTCCATGCCATCCCGGTCCACCTCCGTCCAAGTTCCTGTCTCTCGGTACCTTGTGAGCCCACTCCATCTGCAACTGCAAACCCCCCACCAAAAAAAAAAAAAAAAAAAAAGAGGAAGACAAATGAACCAAACACGATGCAGTGAGGGTATACAGAAACCCGCGAGATACATGTACAATCGAGGTTGGTGCACTTGCTCCCTTGTACCGCCGGGAGAAAGATAGTGGGTGGTCGGTGCTGGCTTCCCCCACACAACCAAATATCCCGGCTAATACCAGATGCCACCCGGCAATGGGTGAATTGGAGTTGAGCCAAGAGAGAAAACAAACAAAAGTCCTCCTTTTTTTCCCTTTTCTTTTCCCTCGTTGTTGCTTGCGCTCGCACCTGCGTGGATGGGGTTAATTGGTAGTCTGCGAAGCATACTTGACAGTGGTGGCCTCCATCGGATCGCCTTAGCTATACCTGGTAGGCGGTAATGCTTCGTCTTGTCCTGCGCTTGCTCACAGGTCGCCTCACCTGCGCCGTAACCATACATCGACAGGGCTTGACGTGGCCGCCATCATCTCGACCAGAAGCTGGGTGGCCCTGAAAGATCGATTCAGCTAGCTCCTGGTATTATTGCAGCCACCATTGATTGTCCTGCACGCACTTGGCCAGCCAGCTCCCTTGTCGCACACACACACATACATTCTCTCTCTTTCTCCGAGGCGGTGCCTGCATCGGACTGCAATTGACGGTTGCGTACGACATATCGTGTCTCAGGCCAACAGACGAACAGTTCAGCACATCATCATCATCGTCATCATCATCATTGTGCCCAACCCGCGGTCATTGGCCCTTCTCCGGGTGTATGGCCTCAGGCGGATATCCGTAGGTGTGCCTCTAAATTTTCTATTCGGGCTGTCTATCACTCACTATCTACCTACCTATCTATTTTGTTCTCTCTTTTCTTCCCGCCTCTCTTCTCCCTCCCCCTCTATCAGTCTCCCTCGCTCTCGCACTGACGGTGTCCTCTCCTCAATTCTCTTCTTCTGTCGTCAGCCTCACTTTGTTTTTTCCTCTCTTCCTTGTTCCGCCTGCCAGTGGCCCAGCCCTAGTCCCCTACCCATACACCGGCAACACTGCGTACACCGTCATTGCTTTTTGCATCTGATGGAGCAGACGCCAGCGGCAACCAGCCTTTCCCAAACGATGGCTTAGCTCCTCGTTACCGCATGGCCGCGCGCATGGACGCTCGTACCGCACGCACACATCCTTGGATTCGTGCTTGGCCTTGACTTTAGTTCGTCGTCGACTTGTCGTTGTCCACGCCCCCAGCTCTTCCAGGTGTATTGTACAGCTGGCTGGCCTCCTTCTCGTCTCCTCGATCCGTTTCTGTGCCTTTCTCTCATTGCCGTGTCGTCACACCCGTTCTCTCCTGTCCCGTTCCATCCTATCGTATCCCGTCCCATCTCATCTCCGTCATCGTACGTATGTACGCAGTACCGTAGCCCAACAACAGAAACCAAACCACATCGAGCTGGTCCCCGTCTCCCCATCTCTACCAACCGCTACCGCCAGCCTCATCAACGCCTAAACGTCCCCAAAACACACAAACTGTCCGCCTTCGCCCCGTACCGTACCGTACCCGCTCCCGAGCCACCGGCCCTTGCAGCCCGGCCCTTTCTTAACGTACCTACTAGAGTTAGTAACTCGACGCACGCCTCACTCTCCCCCAGTCCCCACGCCCATCTCGATTTCCGCCCGCTGTTCGAGCTTTACCCGATGTGCCAGATCCCACCCTCTCCCCTCAAGGGGCACGAAAGAAAAGAAAGAAAAAAAAAGCAACTTCTTTGCCCTGGCCCGGCCTACCTCACCTGCCTGTACATTGCTTTCGTTACGCCGTAGTCTGCTTGCTAGTCTAGACTTCGTTCCTTCTTCTGAGGAAACCGTTTCGTTGCTTGTCCGTCCCCGTCTTCCTATGGCGTTGAGGACTCGCCGTCTCGTGGCTGATAGTCTCACTGTCCTTCCCCCCCCTTCTCCTCCTCCCTCCTCTCCCACGCGCCTCGTCTTCCTTGAATTCCTGTTTCCTCTAATGCAACCTGCCGCTCAGCAACTCAACAAGTACGGATAGCCTTGCTGCAACTTTCGGGCAAACATTTCGGGCGCTGCGTAAACATCCTACATCCTACATCCTACATCCGCCCCCGTTTCCCGGCACCTAATCCTCTTCTGCCACATCATCCACCCAATTTCCCCGAGCCCATCCATTTGCTTGTCCTCGTCCTACTGCTGAGGCCCGTCGGGATAGACACACGACCACCTGCAACCAAACGCTGGTCACCGTCCTCCGAGCTATTTGCTGCTGCTGCTGCTGTCGTCGTTGTCAATTCTCCCACACCCCACACACGCCCAACGTCTCTCCCAAGACACCCTCTCTCATTGTGTCGTCTCAGCTTGCCTTCACCTTATAAGTCTCGAAGCTGCGCTCCTCGAACACCACCATCATCACCACCAACATCTTCCAACTTTTCCCAAGCCTTGGACACCAGCATCTTCCAAAACTTGGCCTGAAATCACCAACTTTCAATCTTTGTCTCACACTTTTTTTTTTGCTCTACTTCACTATGGATGTCCAAACTATTACCCAAATCGGACCCTGGCAAGAACGTCTTGAGCGTACGATTCTCCACCATATACCTTCATATTGACGAATGAAACTAACTCCCATCTCAGTGGTTTGCCGTGACGCTCAATTACACCCCCCGGTTTTCCAGATCGTCTCTGACCGTCGTGGTATGCTCGCCTATGCCCCTTCGTCTTCCTAACCCACGTATAGCTTACTGACCGACTCAGGTGGACGCACTGCTTGGTCAAGTCGCGTGACCGTTCATGGCAAGACACTGGCTGCCCGGTACTGGTACGACGGCAAGAACCTCAACAACGCCAGGGAGGATGCCGCCGAGTGCGCCGTCAACTGGTTGGTTGGTCCCAAGGCCAGCGGCTCCCCGGTTCAATCCTGGGGCTGGTAGATTGATGCCCCCCATGCGCTTGCTACCTTGCAACACGACGGCCTTGTTACACTGTGACGATGCACAGTCGTAACTTGCACAGTGGCGATGCACAGCCGGGACTTGCACATTTGGAATTTCCTAGTCTTTCTGCTTCTCTTGATGTATGATTGGAGTTACTTTAGTTCTTTTTCTTTGGCTATCCTTTACACGGGTCTGTTTTTCGCTGGCGAGTTTCGCATCTGGAGTTGGGCAAAAGGGACAATGGCAGACCCAACAAAAAAAGAGTCGGGCACCCCGGAAATGGGTGCATTGCTTGACATACGGGGAGCTCAATTCTGACGGACGAAGAACAGAGAAGAAGAAGAAGTGCCTCACGGTACCTAGCTTGAGATATTGGTCCGGCATGTGTCCATGTCTATTGTATTGGGCGTCCACGCCTTGAACGCTGGTTTTTTTTTTTTTTTAACGGAGAGCTGACTTGGATATCAAGTGTGTTTGATCTATTAGGCCTACTTTGAGAGCCGGGGTAAATGGGACCTGGGCAAGAATTACAACAGAATCACAAAAAGAAGACCGGTCCCCTACGGGGCCTGGCAATGCCTTTAGGAACAAGCCTGAGAAGCGACATTTATCCGCCTTGTGAATATATATATATATAATAGCCCGACACAAGCCCTTTTCTTGTGAAAAAAGAACGATACTGATGAGAAATTTCTTCCAGTAGATGGCGACGAAGCCCTGGGCGTCGAGCACTGAGCTAGGTTTGTAGGCGTTTGGGAGACAACCCCCTGGCAGTGGAAACAAGAGGAGAGGCACCGCGTCTCGCATGTATCAATGGGGGAGCGCTGAACCTCTTCCTCATATCCTTAACTTGGCCCTCTTCTCTTAAGGCATATCTACTTAACGTTAAGCAATAAGCATCAAAATGGCAGAGTAATTATTCCTAGAGTTCCAAATAGAAGATGTACTCAACAAGGACCATTGGTTACCGGTGGTTGAGCCTTAGGCTAGTGCATATGTTGATGCGATCAACGATGGGAGATATGGCGATGCGATATATTTGGAGAAGTAAAAATGGCATTTTCAACAAGACTGTGCTGGAGGCGATCGAGTAGGATGCAACGAATTACCGGAACAACGATCCCGAGATATACACGGAGGCTTTGGCGTTCTACAAAAGTCGGAGCAGTGCAGATGGGCATGCTGATGTTATGGAAATGCTTTTGCGCATTGATCGCGAGCATGTTTGACAGCTTGACTAGTTACTATTGCAGGAGACGGTTCACCGAGATGAGGGCAATCACGGGAACAACAATGTCGGACATGATCGGCTGTCCGAGACCAGTTGATGATTGCCTTCTTCGAGCGTCACATGGCTCTTCTCCTCCATCCCCAGTCCATGCAAACCTGAGCGCTATGACACAGGAATCGCCAGATGATGTAGCGTATCTTTGTTGTCGCGAGCCCGTCGACCCCCACTCCTGGTGCAGCCACAGTCGGGTGCGCTGGAAGTGAGCGCGGGCGATCAATGGCCAAGACACAAGCCAAGACTATCGGTATAGCAATTAGGCTTTCTCACCGCCATAGGGCTTCTCTTGGTGTCTTCATACCAAGCCGGAGGGCGTATCAGAGGAAAGAAAAAGGCACGGGAGGCGTAGATGCGGTGAACCCAGCAGCGGCCAGCCACTCGGTGAGATCAACGGTCCAGTGTGGTCAGGTAAAGGGAAAGGAGGGGCGTGCTTGGGTTGTAGGGATTGCTTGGGCCGTAGGGATTACCGACAAGTCACCCTCCTGGTCAGGTGTGCCATGCCACGAACTCCCCGCCTAGGGCCACGGAAAATAGATTACGGTTGAACACGCAGCGTTGTTGAGGAGCTTGGTGGGCGCCTCGGGAGGGTTGGGAAAGTCATCGGCATCTGCCGAGGTGAGTTCACAGGGAGTGTAACTTAAGGAATGGCTGTCGCTGCGATGCAGCACAATTCTTTCCCGAATCGCGGTCTTGTCGAGATGCTCGTTGTAATGACATGGAGATGGAAGGCCAGAGCTTCCCTTACAGTGGAGGTTGAGATGGGTTATGTAAGCGAGTCGAGTAAGAGCTGCAGTGCACATCGGAATAATTCCTGTTCCGTCGACCTCGATTGATGGGGCAATTTTCATCTTGAATTTACCCATCGACCACGCGAAGCCACGAGGCTATAAAAGACCCTGTTCCAAGACGTTGCCAGCGACGCGGAGCTCAGTCATGTCTCCCAGATTGAGGATATGGGGCGCATGCAGAGCGTTGGCCATCCGATCGAGGCCCGTCGCCCCCCGAACCGAGCTCTTCCTTAAATCGCTTCCCCGGACCCGATGGTACTCAAGCGAAGGAGACAACCTACCCCCGAAGCCGATTGACAACTCCAACAACGCCGAAAAGTCCCAATCGCAGGAGGCCTCGAAGGAAAATGCCGCCGCAGAGGTGCCTGCTGAAAACGGGGACGCTGAGGTAGGTTGGGTCGTGGATATTGCGCTGGGCGTGGGACTAACAATTGCGGTTTCCAGGCGACATCTTCCAACTTTGAGACCCTAGACGATGCGACCCTCGAGCAGCTCTTCTACGGCGGGCGCACAACGACGAGCAATCCTGAAGGTGGACTCACGCAGGCTCAAGAGGATACCCTCTACCGTGAGGGCATGATCCCACCTCCAGAAGAGGCGGAGGCTCTCGTTGCGGCGGCAGAACAAGCCGAGCTGGTAGAGGTGGAGGAAACCGGAGAACTGGAGAATCCCGGCCACAAGTTTGGACTCCCCAGGCGGCCATGGCCCGAGGGTATCAACCAGAAGAAGCGATACCATCCCGTCCTAGAGCAGATCACGCGACTGCTGATGCGGGATGGTAAGCTCAGCGTTGCGCAGCGAGTATGTGCCATTGCGTTATGAGGCTCCCCATGCAGCACGCTGACTTGCGAACTAGAACATGGCCACGGTCATGAACTTCCTACGAACCACGCCTGCTCCGATCTACAGCCCGAAATTCCCCCTCCTACCCGGAACCCCGCCGGCCTCACACCTCCCCCTTAACCCCATCATGTACATTACCGTTGCCATCGACTCGGTGGCGCCGCTCCTCAAGATCCGCAACGTTTCCGGGGCCGGCGGCGGTGGCCGCGCCCTGGAGCTGCCCGTGCCTCTGGCCGTTCGGCAGCGCCGCCGCATTGCCTTCCAGTGGATCCTCGATGTGGTCAACAAGAAGCCCTCGAAGGGCAGTGGACGCAAGCAGTTCCCGACTAGGATAGCTGAGGAGATTATCGCCGTCGTTGAAGGACGGTCAGGTGTGTGGGAGAAGCGGAAGCAAGTCCACAAGCTGGGCACGTCGGCCCGAGCCAACGTTGGGTCCAACAAACTCAAGGTCAAGAAGAAGATTTAAGCCGGGCGAATCAGCTTGTACAGTAGTAGATGTGTTAAAATGTGTAAATATACCAGCCTCGGATGGAAAGATGTGTTATATACATAATCCTGGAAGCACGCATAGTCTATTGCTGGTGTAGACTGGTCCGATGGACCGAAACCACGGGTTCGGAACTATCTCATGGGGACGGAGGGCCCTTTCAAAAGTCATGACCTGAGCAAAATCCACTATCTTCCCTGATCCTTGTCAGTTACTTGAGGTACATGTTATCTTATCTAGGAGCGATAAGCTGCTCGCTATGACCTCTATTGCTTCAGGGGTAATAGGGGCATAAAGCTCTCGAGTAGTGGTCGCGGACTGCTATAAAACTAGTGGCCTTCAGGGGAGGGTAAATAAGGAAAAGTACTCTATGTACCTTATCGTGGATGTAACTATCTGATTGCTTATTTGGGATTAGCGTAGGTCACGACTTTTGAAAGGGCCCTCCGTACTCTGTAGGTTCGGCAGACGACGGCACGCCGACAACGGTCTCCACAGAGGAGAAATGTCGGTCGGGGCTGGTGTAGGGCTTGGTCGTGCAGTCGTGGTTATGAAAGAATGCGTTCATGCACTTGGCGTACACCGGCAAGTTGGGTACGTTATTAAGGTGGGAGGTTCGGTTCGGGGGACATCGGGGAGAGTTGAAGACTTCCGAGGTTGCGGATGTGGACGTGGATGTGGAGGGACCAAGGGAGTGCCAGTGTTAGTCTCTGTTTTTGACGGGTCTCGAGCGCTTTTAGGAAACAGATTACCTAGATCATCGTTGACAACTGAATGCGGGACATGAACTGATACAGACCCGACATATTCTGAGAGAGAAGCACATGGCCTTTCTTTTTGAATTATCGTTGGTTCAAATGTCCAGTGTGGTATTCCCAGCTACGTAAGGTAGACTCTACCTAACTGCAGCCCCAGACACTACTAGTGCAAGCCTGGTGGGTGTTGGTCGGGACAGCCTCACCCCACGATGGCAGCAGGTCACGGGAGGAAACAAATTTGACGAAGCAGATTGATTGGGCCCGAATTAATTTGTTGCACGCGTGGGGGAAATGGAAATGAGAAAGGAGTTTTGCAAATATGGGACAGGCAGGGAGCAGGAGTTGATGAAAAAGACATGGGCGTTCTCAAAGCAGACCGAGAGCAACTGGGACGTTGTCCAATGACGAAATGTCGATTAATGAAAGGGGGGGATTTCACATGACAACTGCAGTGCGTCGGGAGGTCGTTGGCAATGGGAATGTGTGTTTTCTCGAGGCGGGGAAACAGGCAAGCAAGCAAGGTTCGAGATTGTGGGGATGTTTGTTTCGGAATCGGGCAATGGAAACGACAACACCCACTGCAGGAGGCGAATAGAGTACTTCTCCTTCAACGGCCTCCACTCTACGCTCGAAGCATATTTCGTATGATGGAAGTACTTCGCCGTCAGTGACTCAAGTGCCTCTAGAACCCTCGTCGCCTTTTTAGCTCATCGTTAAGGTCTGTCCCCGAGACGCACCGTCACTACTCCGTCCTCAAAAGAGTCAAAAGCGTCGGGAAAAGGCCCTAGTGCGAGCCACTGTCAGCGGCGGAGCAGTGGACTGGCTGCGCTGCAACTTGCAGTGACTGCACTGAAAGTCTGAGAGTAGCCCCTCCTCTCCACTCCATTGGGCGCCTAGCCTCCCCCCCGTCGAGAGCCATCCCAAACCCTCGCTCTTCTCTACGACGACGCTTCTTGTTCACCCGCTTACGTCTTTTCAACGTCCACCCAACTGCAAGAACGCACCGACCGTCGCCTTCTTTCCGCGAAAAGCTGCTCCTTGCTCCGGACACGCTCCGTGCATCTCTCTCTGCTCGCCGACGCCTCCGCCGACCGCGCCGCGCCTCCGCCGAGAGAAAACACACCGACATCGACACCCGCACTCGCCGCTGCCCGTTTGCGCCATGATCTGAAAGGCGCCAGTCCCCCGAGTCGCCCACCCGTCGCTAGGAACACCATGCTCTGTCGGCCTACCTCGACATCTCAACGCCTCCATCCTAAGTTTCCTCGCTAAGCTCGCGTCCTGTGCGCACCCGACGCCTCTGAGCATCTCTGGCCCTTGCTTCGCTTCGCCTCGCTTCATTTGCTACGAAACCCCGACGCATCGACCTTCTTCAACAGGGACTGCGACTGGTTCCCCGCATTCCATATACCGTCGTCATCTCGACAACTCCCACCCTGCAACAAACGACCTTCCCACGCAACAGGAGCAATTGGTCCACAAAACCGCCACCATGTCGCATAACCAGCAGCCCATGAGCATCGAGGCCATGCTCGACATGGAGCGTAAAGAAGTTCTCGCTCTCCTGGAGAACCGGGCTCGGCCCAACCCCAACCCCAACGCCTCCCCGGAGCGGGTGCGGTCTGCATCGCCGTATACGACTCCGCGATCGCCCGTCCGAAGCATGTTGGACATCGGTCCTGTTCCCAAGCAGCCTGGGTCGCCCCGGCAGGCCCCTATAAGGAGCATGCTTGATACCAGCTCCCCACCTCCGCCCAGCGTGAGAAGCAGGTTCGGCTCGGACACGGGCCCTTCAAAGCTCCCGGGCACCAGCACAACGCCGAGTTCCCCTATCGAACCGGGCAGGTCACAGGTCCCCAGCAGCGCTGGACACATGCGAAGCTTTTCTGATGCGTCGCAACAGCCCGTCGAGTTTGGCCCGCGATCGGCCATTGGTCGTAATGATCCCATTTCTGACTACCAATTTTCTGGATATCTCACCCACAACGCCGGCGGCCAGCAAATGCCCAAGAGAAACACCCAGGGCGGCAAGAAGAAACCCACAACCGCACAATCCGCTGGCGCTCTCGCCGAGGCTCTCCGCGGCGGCGACTTGAGCGCCCTCCAGATTCCCGGTGATCATGACCGCTCGTTTGGCGGTCGTCTCGGTGGTAGGACGTCTAAATCTCCTAGCCAGCGAATATCCTCTCGTTCCAGGTCTCCGGCTCTCTCGTCTGGCACGACGATGCTCGACGATGGCCAAATGATTGACATGACCAACGCATATCGTCGCCTATCCGACGCCAACCTTGCCTTTTCTGGGGGAAGCCTATCGACGTTGCCGATGCGCAAGCGAGGCGACTCGCGCACCCACGGTGGGAGGTTGGTCAAAGACTACATGGGTCCCGATGGCGAGCATCTTGGTTCTAGTGAGGAGGATGAGCCATTTTCCTCTGATGATGAGGACCGCGGTCGTAAGAAAGATCCGCGTTCCTTGAACCCCGATGCCAAGGGCGAGGGCGAGGGCGAGGGCGAGGGCGAGGGCGAGGGCGAGGGCGAGGGCGAGGGCGAGGGCGAGGGCGATGCTGTGGACAATGACCCCCGGTCGTCGTCGTCTAGCAAGGGTGGTAGAAAGACAATGAGTCTGCTCGCCGCTGCAGAGGAAGAGCGTATGTGCCCTACTCCAAACTTACTTTTGAGATACTGACCATCTTCTAGGAACGCATGTCGCATCACAGCAACCCAAATATGTCTACCGATCTCTGCTCTCGGAGCCTGAAATCAAAGTCACTAACCCTTCCGGTGACAATGTCAAGTCATCAAAAGCTACTGTACACCCAAACACGAGCTATGACCAGGAGCCAGGCTCGGCAACCGCCTCCATGATAGGTTCAGACGAGGAGGCCGATATGGATGATATCAAGAGAGCCCAGAAACTTTCCTTTTCTATGACCAACGTCATCTCCACTCCCGAGGCTCACCGTGCCATCCGCATCATCTACCGCGGAGAGTACGGCAAGATTGCCCAAGCAGCTGAAGAAGAACACAATCGGCTGCGAAAGTACTTGGTCGCGACAGACCTCAGCGATGAGTCGACACACGCACTCGAATGGGCGATTGGTACCGTGTTGAGGGATGGAGACACACTTCTCGCCATCTACTGTGTGGATGAGGAAACTGGCATCGCTGGACCTGATGGCCCCGTCATTCCGGATGACCCCAAGGCAATGAGAGAGCAGGCTGCCGCCCTCAACAGCGTGGCGAACTCCAAAACGCAACCACAAAGCATGACGGCAGTCCCCGACTTCGTGCGCGCATCGGCCATGCACCTGAGGGGAGACTCCAGGGCCAGTACTCCCAACACATCGCCTGCACCGTCAAGCCGCGGAGACCGCAGCAGGGCTGACGAGGACCGCCGTCGGGCTGTCAAGGACATCACTGACCGGGTTCTCCGCCTCCTAAGAAAAACGAGCCTGCAGGTGCGAGTCATAGTGGAAGTGATGCAATGCAAAAACCCGAAGCATCTAATAACGGAGGTGATTGATCTTGTCAACCCTACCTTGGTCGTTATTGGAAGCCGAGGCCGCAGTGCGCTAAAGGGGTACGTAATGCCTTGCCAAATTTGAGATGCGGACAATGCTAACAAGAAACCAGTGTTATTCTTGGATCGTTTTCGAACTATTTGGTGACGAAGAGTTCTGTTCCCGTGATGGTAGCCAGAAAGAGATTGCGGAAGCAGGGAAAGTACAAGAGAGCCGATGTGAAGCAGGTGAATAACCTGAGCAATCCATCGGCCAAGAGTCTGGCCAACGCCAAAATCGACTGAGGTTAAGCTTGGAGTTGACACTTGATGGGGGACTTCAATCAAGGAGCAATGAGAATTGGTAAAGATTCGATGGCGGGACGCGTTCAAGCATGCGGGAAAGTTGTCAGGGGCGCAGCATTTTTTGGTCGGAGAAAGGAGCACCATGAATATCACCCCTCAGGCGGGTCTGGTTGGGAGAAGAACGGGATACAGCGGTGTAGAGATGACGGTCATTCGCTTTCATTATTGAGTATTTTAAATGACTGGGTTATGATGCCGAGAGTTCTGCCTTGTTTGAGTGAGCCTGCAGTGCAGTACCTTCAGGGACCCTCCCGTCCTAATGCAGCCGGCCGTGCAGCCGGCCGTGCAGCCGCCATGCACGGGCTGCACACCTGAACAGTGGAGGAGTTCGATCCCCAGGTTTGAGTTTTAAGTGCATCACGTGCCGTCCTAGTGGTCGTTTATTTCAACCACCCGTGCGCTGCACTGCTGCTGGGGATGGAAGGGGTTCATTTCGGCGCGGACATTAGCAGGATCGGGATCGGGATCGTGACAGATCTATTTGTACGTACCTGACCCATCGTGCGCTTTATTGGCCTCACGTTGGCGTGGACCTTTTTTGGCGGCTGAACTAGGGAACAAAGCGAGCTCCGCCCAAATGGGCAAGATGTCACCCGTGACTACCACTGGCTGAAACAGAGGCGATGAAACAACTTTCGTCTTCTTCCTCCTCCTTGATCTAGAACGCGTCCGCGACCGCGTCTGCGCCTGCGTCTTACGCCTGCGCCTGCTTCCGCGATTGCTGGTACTAGTTCGGTTCCCTGAGTCGGCGTCATGAGACTCCTCAACACCAAGACTCTGGAGCTGGAGAATGTGGGAGACAATCCGCCGGAATACGCCATCCTGTCGCACACGTGGGACCAGGACGAGGTGCTGTATGACGATGTGCGCAGCCCGGAGCGGCTGCAGGAAGTCCGCTGGAAGAACTCGGCCGGGTATCGAAAGGTGGCGCGGACTTGCGAGACGGCGTTGAAGCAGGGCTTCTCGCACGTGTGGATTGACACATGCTGCATCGACAAGTCGAACAGCGCTGAGGTGTCCGAGGCCATCAATTGCATGTTCGGGTGGTACAGGGATGCCACTGCATGCTATGCGTACCTGTCTGACGTGACGGTAAGCCCCGACGGTACGCCAGACAACTTGGAGGACAGCCGCTGGTTCACGCGAGGATGGACGCTGCAGGAGCTTCTCGCCCCCGACGACGTCGGCTTCTTCACCCGGGACTGGGTGCCGCTGGGCACGCGGGGCGAACTCTCGGCGCGCATCAGCTACATCACCGGCATCGGCGAAGCGTTGCTGACAAGACGCGACCCGGCAAGACGCCAGTGGTACAACGTGTCGTCACTGCTGTACCGGGAGAACGTTGCCTTACGGATGGCCTGGGCGGGGCACCGAGAGACAAGTCGCCCCGAAGACATGGCGTACTCCCTGATGGGCCTCTTCGGCGTCAAAATGCCGGTGCTCTACGGTGAGGGGGACAATGCGTTCCTGCGACTCCAGGAGGAAATACTCAAGGTATCACATGACCAGTCCATGCTCATCTGGAGGACGCCGCCAGACGCCGCCAGGTCGGAATCGGTGCGCCGGATGCACTACTTTGCCGACTCGCCAAGGCACTTCAACCTAAGGACGTTTGGTGGCCAGGAAGACCCAACGCGGTTCGGGATGAGGATGACGGCGCAAGGCCTGGAGGTGGGCGTCCTGAAGTGTCCGTGTCGGCTAACGTACTCGACCCGAACCGGCGGGACCGAGAAGGCCGAGGAGGAGCGACAATGGCTGGCTGTTCTCGACTGCAGCCTGTCGTCGGATACGTTGGCGCGGGCAGCGATTCTCCTCGAGGCCAGTGCCAGTGGAAGCGTCGCATTCCGACGATTGCACCCAAACGTGATAATGATCATCGAGCCCAAGCACTCAGGATTTCTCATGACCGAAGGCGGAATGCCAGGGCATCGCACCAGTGAGTAACCTCTTGTTGTCAGGAGCAGGCGGTCCCTGGAAACGGTACTTGCGAGTCAAAGCTGATGCGACAGGATACAAACAGAAATTGAGTCGGTTGAATATGATCCTGGAAATCTAAAGAAGGAGAGAATTATATTGGAGACGGCACCGGATGGGCCAGTGGCACGAGGGGTCTTCCCGTTCAGGCTCACCCTGCCGCCTCCGAGCGGTGGCCTTAAGCAGCGGACAGCATTCACAGGGGCACGGCGATACGTCAGCTCGGAGCACATAGCATTCATGTCAATAGACAATCCGATCTACGGGGTGGTGTTTCTCAATGCTGGCCCGGGACGGGAGATTCTGATCTGGTGGGGGCTCGTGGAGTTGGGGTCGGCCATGTCGCTGATGCACGACGACCGCGGGGCGCCGCGGCTCTGGGACAACAGCATCCCGGTGTGCTTTGTGCAGTCGTGGAAGACCCTATCGGGCCAGACCAACTTCGAACGGGATCTGGCGGGCCGTCTGGCGGGCGAGATCTTGAACGAGCAGGTCCGGCTGCCATGGCTCAGCGGAACGAAAACCCAGGCGGTGGACGGGGAGGATGGCAGGCCGGGCTCGGGCAGCGGCAGCGGCAACGGCAACGGCAACGGCCTGGGGCCGGAGGGGCCGATGGTCACGACTGCGGTAGTCGGCTGGTTCATGGAACGGGCGCGGCCGACGGTCGAGAGCTTGTGCGCCGGGGTCAAGTTGCGGGTGACGATGAAGCGGGCCGAGTTTCTGGGGCGGCTTGCGTGCGAGATGGAAGTGGAGGTGTTGGAAAACGACGACTGAGGTTTATCGGTTGCATAATGGACTGGACTTGGCTGCATCGTAATATATGGGATATCTATAAATCCTTATATTTCATGAAACCCTTTTCCTGTCATTCCATTCCATTGACAGACGAAGCTATTCTTTGCCAGGTTTGCTACTCTTATCAGTTGGGGGCATTCCTGGTCTAGCAATGTCTAGGAAGAGGATGGACGATAGAAAACAGACCGGCAACCAACAAGTCAAGACAGACAGCCCGAGAGAGACAGTGACAAGACAATCAGGAAGGAGGAAACGGAAGGATGCGGGCCCCAATCAGAGCACTGGCCGGCTTGTAGATGCAGCCAATGGGTCGCGACGGAGCCACGAGTGGACGCATCAACAACAGCGTATCAAAGGGCAGGGAAGACCTCGCGAGGAATAACAACAACAGACGGCAATGAATAACATAACAACACGTCTCCACCGGTTCAGCTTGCGTGATGACTCTCGTGTTTATTCCCCTTTTAGCCTTCCTTTTTTTCTTTCCCTCTTGTGGTTGAAGTCGAGCTGACTGAGTAAGGATAGTAAGAAGAAGAAGGGAAAAATAGAATGATCATGGAAGATGCATCTTCGCATCCAAGCGGCCAGATACATGACCGAGCACGACGCACGCAAAAGCACCTACACAATGATTCCTCAATCCCTCCTTCCCCCCCCGCCACCCCTCCACCCCTCCCTTCCAACGAACAGCTAGCGAAGCCCCGTAACAGCGTAACAGCAGCCCGCCTCGTGACTCCTCCCCAAGCGGGGATGCCTTGCGCGTCAGGCCACCGCGACGGAAGTGATCTGGCAACGCGCGCCCCAACCAGCGTGTAAAGTGGCCCGCACGCGATGTCCAAAGCGGCCTAGCGCGGGGTCGCCGAAACGGTCGGTTTCTGGCCGTTGGCGGGCGCTCATTGGCCCTTGGTGCGTTTGATCCCCAGCCTCTCGATTTCGGGGGGGAAGGAGGGCGCTGTTGGGGGGTGATGGATGGAGTGTGAGAGAAGCTTGTTCACTTTGCTTCGTGCTAGTATTCACTTGTTATCGCTCTAAGAGACACAGCGAAAAAGCGGGAAAAGGCAAATTCCTACCGAGACTGCGGATGCGCATGGCCGTTTCATCTTTCGTCCCTCCTTCATCTTCTTTTTTGGTCCTGCTCGCTGTACCTATTCGTACGGTGGACAGAGGTCAACTGCTGCCCCTCCATCGTCCAGGTACTTGCTTGTTAGCTGCAAACAACCCGACGAACGCTTGATACAACTATAGTACTCTGTCTCATACACACACACACATACTCTCACCTCACCCTTCGCTTTCCCACCCCTCCCACTATTTCTTCAGAAACCCTGCGACTCTCCTCTCACTCAAACAAACGAACAAACAAACAAACAACCCAATCTTGCTCGCCCGTCCTGTCCTCGGGGCGGCCATGAATTCGTTTCTGACCGTCAACAACAACGTCTCCCTCATCAGCATCAGCATCGCCCCAAGCACCTTTCTCGTCTCCGTGGTCCTGTTCTTCGTCTTCCTCGCCCTCTACATCCCGCGCCTCTACTCGCTCGGCCTCCCGCGGTTTGGCCTGCCGTCGCTCTCGTGGCTCTTCCGCCCCTTCACCTCCAGCGCCGACAACCCGCTCGCCGGCTACGACAAGGCGCTCCCCGAACCCCCATTCCGGTCCAGCCAGCTCGTGCTCGAGGACCAGCAGCAGCTCGTCATTGCCGGCCAGGACATTGTCCTCGCTCGTCGCCGCCATCAACAGCGCCAGCAGCTGCAGTTCCAGCTTCAGCAGCAGCGCCAACGGGAAGACGAGGAGGAAGTAGAGCGACAGCTTCAGATCCTCGCACAACAGGAGCTCCAGCAGCAGCAACGACGCCGTCGCACCACCCGCGAATCTCTACTCGACTACCACCGCGGGTCTCCGTCGCCGTCGCCCCGCAAGTCTGCCCGCGACTCCCGTGAGCCTCCGCGCACCCCGGACAAGGACAAGAAGCACCAGAACCAGATCCATCTAGAGACTCAGCATGATGGCGGATCCCCTCGACGGCCTCGACGCCTCACTGCGGGACTTCGAACCCCCAGCAAGCCCCTCGCTACACCACTCAGCCCGTCCCAGCGAGGCGGCGATGACCGAGGGGGATCTCGAGGACTCGGAAATCGCTTCCGTCGGTGGGTACTCGCCGCCGGCGTGGCGGAGACTCGGCAACGGCGACCGGAGCAGCGGCTTCTGGAGAGGGCCCCATGATGTGCTCACCACCCTGCCGCCGCTGCAAAGGAACTTGACGCGCCTCGAGGCTTCTGACGAGGACGACAGCGAGGACGACTTGGTCCTGGAGCGCGCCATTCGCACCAGGCTGCCCAAGGGGAGCGCCAGTCCGAGCAAGGGCCGGAGCCTGAGTCCGGAGCGGGCCGAGGACCGGACCATACAGGTCAACAACTTGCGCGGCCGGAGCACTCCAGCAACAGCATTGGCCGTGAGGGACACGCATACGCCGTCAGATAACTGTAGGCGACCCCCCCTCCTCCCATCCGTACCTCGCCGGTCCGTACTGACAGTCTAGACATCCGCTTCGCCGTCCGGGCCGAAGTGCAACAACGCACCGAGCCCATCGAGTCCGTCATCAACACGGTCCGCAACCACTACACGACCCTCACCCGCACGTGGGCGTCGACGCTCACCACGCTCCTCGTCGCCCTCTTCTCCCTCTCCGCCTTCAAGTCGCTGCTCCAGCCGGCGGCCACGCGCCCCGCCGGCGACCTCGTCAAGGTGGCCGGGCTCGCCCGCTCCTTCGAGCCGCTCATCTACTACTCGGAGCACGCCGTCGCGCAGGTCCACGACCTCCAGGCCACCAGCGTCGCCGTCTGGGACCTCGGCGAGAGCGTGCGCACCAGCGACATGCGCGACGCCCCCAGCATCGTAGCTGATCTCGACGCCCTCAGCGAGACGATGAAGACATTGGCCATCGAGATGACCAAGTTCTTTGCCAGAGTCGATGGCGATATTGACGGGTAACTAACATGCCTTCCCCTCCCCTTCCCTCCCCTTCACCATCCACGAGCCCCAGAACATCTGTCTCACATGTTCCTTTCTCTCTCCAGAATCCTCAATGTCATGGACTGGGCCAAGATGCACCTCCACCGCCTCAACTCCTCCCCCGCCCCCTCCACTCTCTCCTCCGCCTACGACAACCTGCACAACCTCTTCTCGCAGACCCACGTCCTCGAGGACGCCGCGGGATCGCCTACGCCGCTGGGCCGCCTGACCATGCACATCTTCGGCCTCAGCAACCCGCAGCGCGAGCAGCGCATGGTCCAGCTGCTCTTCACCGAGTTCCTCGCCGTGCTCGAGGACAGCATCCAGGCCGAGCTGCAGCACAGCGTCACCCTCTTCGCCCTCTTCGAGGCCGTCGACTTCCACTTCCTCAACCTCGCCCGCACCGTCGTCCGCGAGTCCTACGTCCAGGAGGAGCTGCACGCCGACCTCCTCGCCAGCCTGTGGACGCGCCTGCTGGGCACCCGTGCCGCCGAGCTGCGCAAGTTCGAGCAGAACCGCCTGCTGCTGCGCAACGTCCGCGACAAGACGGTCCGCAACAAGGGCATCCTCGTCGAGCACAACGGCAAGCTCCTCACCCTCAAGGCCTCCCTCGAGACCCTCCGTAGCAAGCTCGTCTCGCCCCTCGTCCGCGGCGTCAACTCCACCACCCTGACCCTCGACGACCAGATCCGCGGCCTCAGCGACGTCAGCGAGTACCTCGGCGGAGTCCGCAAGCAGCAAAAGGGCAAGGTCATGGAGACGCTCTTCGCGAGCGTCCCCGGCCGGAAGTACATGATTGAAGACAGCAGCCACCGTGCTATCGTGAGTGACACTTTGTAAAAAAAGGAGAGAAAAGAGTGGTCGGCAATTTTTTAATCTCACTGTGTAATCCGAACTCACATATAGGCGGTATACGGGCGGGCTTGGGGTTAGACGGTGCTGTTGGGTCTGCCTGCGAAAGGCATTTTGATTTGCACTCGTCGGCGTTATTTGGCTTCGTCCCTTTGCACATAGCAGCATGTCAAGTTTTAGCAACTTTAGGACATAGAACAAATCTCTATTTTATAATGTCATCTCTGCCCGCAATATCACACATCAACACGAGACACTCACTCACTAGGGACATCTTCACGACATACGACAGAGCAACAGTAATCATTGTGAACATATCTCTTCATTAGACGTTCAATCCGCATAAAACCTCCGTGTTGATCATGCCTGTAAAAGAGGACCATCGGTGGGGGTATAGGCCAACAGGCAGAGTATCAGAAAACCTTCAACGCCTCCCAGGTGGGTTCTCTCAATCATGTGTCGCCGTAGCCGTTGATAGTAAACAACGGCCCGCGTCAAAACCAACCACCATAAAACCCCCTAAACTTTTGATTCTCCCTTCCTGAGAAGAAATAGCAACCAAGTCTATCTGTACATAATATGCCTCCTCGATTGATAGTATCGAGTGGCAAATGATGTTGGCTGACCGGTTCCATAAGCGCCTTTTAGGCGCGCGTCGCTCCAGGGTGAGGGGGTCGATCAGTCATGTAACTGTGACATAAGAAAATATTGAGACTAGGAAAGATCAAGCCCAGGCTTATGCCTTGGTCTCCTCCTCCTTCTGAGCCTCACCACCCTCAGGGCCGTCGCCCTGAGCCTTGACGTACTCGTCGTAGACGGCAAGCGCCTCATCGACCTTGGCCTTCAGAGCACCCTCGTCCTCAATACTGTGCAATGGGTTAGTGTGCGATCACACGATCATGACAAATCCAGGTTCAACTTACAGGTTAACGAGCTCGGTGTTATCCATCTCCAGAAGCATACCCGTGATCTTGCCGGCAAGCTCAGAGTTGATGGCCTGGATCTTGGGGAAGATCATCTCGCCCAGAATCTGCTTCTGTTGGGCAGGGGGGGCAGCAGCAAGTTGAGTCTGGAGCACGCTCAAGGGGGGAGCGCCCTCAACTCCTCTGGGAGCTTGGTTGGCGGCACTACCGTTACGGCTAGCGTTAGGGCCACCACGACCAGCACCCTGTGGTCGGTTGTTGGGAGGGAATCCAGGCATGCCAGCACCCTGGGCACCGGCCATGTTAGGAGGGCCACCAGGCATGCCCTGAGGGCCACCACGGCCGCCCTGAGGAGCACCACGGCCACCGGCAAGAGCAGCAGCCTGTTGAACTTGCTGCATGGCAGCCATGAACTGAGGAGTACCGGGCTGGCCGTATTGGGGAGGGAACTGGGTAGACATGTACATGTTGGGAGGCATCTGCTGGGGAACACCACCACGACCACCCTGCTGAGGGTAACCGGGGAACTGACCGGGGCGGCCGCCTTGGACACCGGGGATACCTATGCCAGGCTGGGGGAAGGGGATGCCACGACCACCCTGGGGCATAAAGTTAGGCTGCTGGCCGGGGGCATAAAAGACAGGAGGCTGCATGAACTGCTGGGGCATGCCGGCGGCGGCGGCGGCCTGCTGCATGCGAAGCTGGTTGCGGGCTTGAATGCTGGCCTCGAGCTGGCTCTTGCGGACGTCCTTTCGCTGAGCCAGGGCGACATAGAGAGGCTTGCTGTTGATCATTCGCTGGTTCATCTCGGCAACGGCCTTGGTAGCATCATCGGGGTTGCTAAAGCAGACGAAGCCGAAGCCCTTGCTCTTACCGAGCTTCTTGTCCGTCTTCTTGTCCGACTTCTTCTCGGAACCCTCCTCGGTCGTCTCGGGTTCAGGAGTAGCGGCCGCCTCTTCCTCGTCCTTCTTGTTCTCCTTGTCCTTGTCATCAGACTCCTCCTTGGGCTCCTCGTCACCCTCGGTGGGGGTATCACGCATCACCTTGGCAGAGGTGATGGGACCGAACTCGGCAAACATCTGGCGGAGCTTCTCATCATCGACATCATCGTCGAGGTTCTTGATGTACAGGTTGACGCCCTGGTACTTGTTGGCCTTCTCCAGACGAGCAGCTTCATAAGACTTGCGGAGCTCCTCCTCACGCTCATGCTTCTTCTGGGCACGGCCGACATAAAGGTCCTGGCCACGGAAATCCTTGTTGTTAAGATCATCGACGGCCTTGTAGGCGGCTTCGTGGGTGGTGAAGTTGACAAAGCCAAAACCCCGGCTCTTACCCTCCTGGTCACGAGCCAGAGAAGACGAGGTAACATCGCCGAACTTCTCAAACAGCTCACGGAACTCATCATCGGTGACGTCGGCCTGGATATTCTTGACGTAGACATTGGTGAAGTTGGCCTTCATCTCCTCGAACTTGCTCTGGCGGTCCTTCTTGGGGATGTGGTGGCCCACGTAAACTTTTTTCTCGTTCAGAAGCATTCCGTTGACATGCTTGATGGCTTGAAGCGCAGCCTCGTCGGTCTCGTAGTGAACAAACCCGTAACCCTTAGAAGCGCCGGTCTCGTCCTGAGCAACCTTGCAGCTCAGGATGTTGCCGAAGGCGGCGAAGGTGTCGTGCAAGGCCTTGTTGTCGATAGCGACATCCAGGTTCTTGATAAAGACGTTGCCCTGGCCGTTCTTGCGCAGAGCAGGGTCGCGCTGGGACCACATGATGCGGCAGGGGCGGCCCTTGATGAGAGTGTAGTTGAGCTCCTCGAGGGCCTTCTCTCCGTCGGGCGTCGCGTTGTAGTTGACGTAGGCGTAACCGAGGGAGCGGCGGGTGACGGCATCACGGCAGACACGGATGGAGGCGACGGCGCCAATCTGGGAGAAGAGCTCGAAGAGCATAGCCTCGGTGACAGATGGGTCAAGCTCGCCGACGTAGAGAGAGGCCGAGTTCTGGGGGTGAGGAGCAGCGGAGCTGGGGGTAGGAGCGCTGGCATCCTCAGAGGCGCTGCCAGCGACAGTGGTGTCGATGGCGGGAGCCTTGGCATCGCTGCCGTTGAGAGAAGTGTTGTTCAGATCGTTCGCGAGCTGATCAACAGCGCCGGAAGCAGTGTTAGAGGCCATTGCGACGTCGGCGTTTCTTCCTATCGATGAACCTGCGGTGGGGAAAAGGGTCAGCGAATGTTTGGACGAGTCTAGGCAAGTTTGTCGGCCGCGGTGGTGGTTGTGGGATGCGGAGTTGGAGGGGAAGGAGCCACGAGAGAGAAACGCACCTTAAGAGAGGATTTCAGTTCGCGGGGTTGCTGGGACCGGAGCGAACAAAGAAAGTGGGCAGCGAACAAAGCGAAGCAGCCGCAGGAATTCGAGAATTTTTGAGTAGCGAGGAGTAGCTGGCCCAAAGTGGTTGTCGAATGATGATCGAGGGAAATCTGTCACTCGAGCGGTGTCGCGAGAGAGACGAGGAGGGTCGTGAGTGAGGAGGGAGGGGTGGGAGGTGGGTGGTTTTTTGGGGGGGGGTTTTCAAGTTTTTTTTGTGATTTTGTTTGGTTGAAAGAAGTGAGCAGAAACAGAGACCTAGTACGAAGACCGTACCTCTGACCTGACTCGACTTTTATGGGTTTGGGGGGATGGTTTGATAAGGTTGGTGTTGCGGTTGAGGAGGGAAAAAGAGAAATTTCGTCGAGGTGATATTTTTTTGCTTAACCTAGCCATGCGGTGGAGAGACCTGAGTGGTGGGTGGACAGGCGCGGTGGAGTGAGCCTTCCTTGAGCACTAAATATTACTTACGCCGCAGCAATCGCCGCTCACTGTTTAGTTTACTGTTTGCATCTGCGAGCGTTGGGTCGTAGTGGGTAGGCCGCACCGGGGAAAGCCGACCTCATGTACTGATCGGCTGACAGGCGTTATGCTGTGAGTGAGAGTGGAGCATGATGCTAACAGCTCATCAGTGTTTGTTCTGTTACAAACTGTTAGCTTGATGCTGCACGTGCCCCCGTCCAACCATCTGGCCGGCAGCTGCGGTACTTGCGGCGTTGGTGTGGACTACCGTTTAGAATTTCGCCCACAAACTGTTGTGCCTAATAAACTAGAGGAGGCGAGGCGGTAGTGACAGTCGTGACCGTTCTGCTGCCACCCGTTCGCTTGACAAATTGCGCATGCCAGGATAAAATTCAGCCATGAGGGTGGCTTTGGCTCGGCATTAGAATACGCACCGTACTGTGTCTCAGAAGAGACCCCAAAGCAGACCCGGCTGTAGAATCGCAAGGGAACCAACCGTTTATCAGATATCAGATGCCTTGACAAGGAAGTCCCTCCATGTGACAATAATCAGAGAGACTCTCAGCTCTGGCCTGGGGCAGCGTATCATTGTAGGCATCCCTACACCGCAACGACAATTCTCCAATCGCACTTTTTTGGTACCTCCAAAACACGGACGCGGATGTGCCGATGCCAACAGGGCCGTGATACAGTGTTCCGCCTCATTGTCTCACACTGTCACCCAGCAGTTCTTCAGCTAAGTTGACGGAAACCTTCACCGCACTGACCACGTCAGGACTGTCCTGCGTGGTACAACATACATTGTACCTGGTCCGGGCCGAGCAGCACGGGCGGCTGCTTTTCTCATCATGCCTGCCAGTGGGCTTTGAGCTTACCTTATCTTATCAACCACCTTCCACTACATACTACATACTAGGCCCCGGTCGGTGAGTGACCTCACCTTGAATCCCCACCAACCGACCAAAGCGTGGGCGAATAGCATCTCGCATCTCCTTCATCGCTGACTGAGCTCGAAGCTGAATCTTCTAGAACGCTCACCACACCCGATCATCGACAGGCCGCAGCTCTATGATGCCTTTGCATCCCCGTTGACCTCTCCCTCCATCCTCGACGACTATCCTCTCCGCCATCATGTTCTCGACTTTCACTGGCAACTCCAGGCGCCCGCGCAACGTCAACCTCAGCGGCCAAGCTGGTAACCCCTTTGCCAACACCGCTTGGAGCCCTTCCGTCGTCTCGAACGCCACCAAGACCGTCTCGAATGCTCAGGCCGACCGTGAGAAGCGCCACGCAGAGCGACAACGTTTGAAGGCCGCCGGCAAGATCCAGCAAACATGGAGGGGTCACAGGGCAAGAACGAGGCTCCGCGAGTCTCGTCGAGCCGCATTCGACGAGCTCTATAATTCGGTTCCTGCAGTGCATCCTACTCAGAGGTTGCCGCAGGCCTTCACACTTCTCTTGTCCTTCTTTACTTCGCGAAGAAGCGACGACATTCAGCGACTTACCCGTTATGCCCACGATTCCGAGTCCGTCGACCTGCAGGCCATTGCTCCTCCTGGCATCCATCATTCGCGGGTTCAGCAGCTAGTCCAATTACTCGTGGAAGCATTAGACACGACTACTTCACAAGGGTATGTGCAAAGAGGTGGTCAGGAAACACCTCAAAGGACCCCAGCTTCTCGAATGCTTGCTAACAATTATGTACAGGAACACGATAACTGCGCCACCGCTTTTGTTAAAGCTTATCACTCGAATAATATCTGCCTCTCCCCAGACTATTCTACCATCCATTGACCGATACTATACCGTGCTGGCCGAACTATGTCAATCACGGGATTCGTCTGGAGACTGGCCGAGCCTCCTGCTCAAGGCGCTGTCTGCTCCATTGATCGCTAGCTCCAAAGACCGTATGTGGTGACCTATTCTTAACTAGACCTTAACTAACGTCAATGCGATGTAGAACCGAGGATTTATCACGCTTACGCCTTCTTCTTTCTTACTCGCAGTAACCTCCACCTGGTTGAAGGCAACATCGACGTGTTCTCTCAAGCGGTATCGGCATCTACTCTAGCAAGCGCCATTCTAGACGAAATGTCGTCTGCCTCAGTTAGTCAGCAACCTCAGGATGGGTTGCTTTGGCTATTGGCTCATTTTATCGACTTGGGCCGCCTCGCTTTGGACGCATCCCACAGATTTAAATACCTGGAAACTCTCTACACTCTGTTGTCAGCCCTCTCCCAAGACATCCGTGTTCGTATCAGCATCAAGGCATCCGCGGAGACTTCAGATTCTGACGAACCCCACGACGAGGTTTTATTACAACCACTGAATCCTTACGTCGCGAGTAGGCTGTTGTCTCTTGTCGAAAATGTCAGCATCTCAAAGCTCCTGCAAGACTTCTCAAGTAACCTTGCAGGATCATCAGCACAGGAGCTTCGCGGTACTAGTCTCTTGGCGGGCTATATCCTGACTCTCCTTCGGTGCTTCCCCGGCAGTGCCGACGACATTCGAATGCGCCTCTTTCTCGAACAAATACCAGCTGGAAATGGCAACATTCCAACAGTCAAGTTTCTCTGGCAGATTATGAAGCAGACGACTGTACTGCACAAACTGAGGACTGAGTCGGAACGACCAGTCGATGTTCTCAGCAGGTACTTGCGTGCTACTTCTGACACCCCCAATGCTACCATAGAGGAACAAGAATGGCGAGTCATTCTACTTTTCCTCGAACTCTACATCTTCATTCTTCGGTTAAGTGATGATGAAGATTTCTTCAGCGGTATATTTCCTCAGTTGCTGGATGATAACTCGCCCGTATCACGCATTCGATCCTGCAGCCTATCACTGGACGATATCAAAGGTCTGACGATTTTCCTGAAAAATACTGCCTTCACTCTTCATTATAGGGCCCAGGAATTTTTCAAGTCACGAGAAGACAATGAGGTCGCTAGCAAATCCCGCATGGATTCATACTTTGGTTCAGCAGGGTCTACAACACAGACACAAGGTGCTGCTCCCTCGAGGGCTGCTACAAGACTGGATCTTGACAGTCTCAGAAGCATTTTGACAGAGGCTATGAAGATGCTCTACGAAAGAGACTCCAGGAAGCAGTTTCTCCCCGTCAATCATTGGCTCATGACCAACAAACTCGACAAGGAAGACTTTATCAGCGCAGTCATCGCGGAGGAACGACGGCAGAATCTAGAGGGCGAGGGGGGTAGCGATGAAGAGAGAGACTCCGATGTTGAGGCAGACCTTGAAGCGGATGCTGGTTTCTATTCTACCATTGCCGGCCAAAGGCTTTCCCGCCATGCCAGACTGGAGAGGTTGAAGACTCAGCAAATACGAGTGCAGCATGAACGACGAATGGCAGAGCTGGGTCCGAAGTTGGAAATTCTCAAGCACATGCCTTTCGTTGTTCCCTTCGAAACCCGAGTGATGATCTTCCGCCAATTCATACATTTGGATCGAGCTCGCAGAGATGGAATCAACCCGATGGTCCACATTATTGCCAGGCATCATGCTCAAATCCGCCGGACGCGACTTTTTGAAGATGCCTACCAACAATTCTATAAGCTTGGCGAGGGGCTCAAAGATCCAATCCAGATCACCTTCGTGGATCAATTCGGTGCACGGGAAGCTGGAATCGATGGCGGTGGAGTCACGAAGGAGTTCCTCATCAGTGTCACCTCGGAAGCCTTTGGAGGCCAAGACAAAGGACCTGGAATGTTCACCTCGAATGAAAAGGGCCTTCTTTATCCTGACCCAACAGCTGCTGACGTGTTACGCGAGTCTTTGCGGGAAGACGGCCTGACAGAATCCGACCCCGAGTGGAAAGACCACGTTAGCAGCCTTCTCAGGCGCTTCGAGTTTCTAGGCAGAATAGTCGGAAAATGCATGTACGAGGGAATCCTTGTGGATTTGGCATTTGCGGGCTTCTTCCTACTGAAGTGGGCATCGGCCGGCCCCAATGACGAGAACAGCTACAAGGGCAGCGTCAATGATTTGCGTGACATGGATGAGGATCTATACAAGGGGATGCTTCGGGTAAAGAACTATCCTGGGGACCTTTCGGAACTGGGTATCGATTTTACAGTCACAGATCAAATCTCTCAGCCTGGAGAGCAGGTGAAAACGACAACGAGAAAACTCATCTCGAACGGCGACCAAGTATATGTCACCAACGACAACCGTCTCCTCTATATTTCCTACGTCGCCCGCCACCGTCTTGTTGTCCAGCCATCTCTGCAAACAGCTGCATTCCTCCGCGGCCTTCGCGCCATCATCCGCCCTTCGTGGCTGTCCATGTTCAACCAGTCGGAACTGCAGCGCTTGGTCGGCGGAGACTCATCGGAGATTGATATTGAGGACCTGCGCCGCAATACTGTCTACAGCGGTCTCTACGAGATCGGCGATGACGGCCAGGAGCACGACACCATCCAGCTCTTCTGGAAGGTCATGCGGGGCTTCACCGACACTCAGCGCCGAGACGTGCTTAAGTACGTGAGCTCAACGCCTCGCGCCCCCCTGCTAGGCTTCTCGCAACTCAAGCCCAAGTTCAGCATCCGCGATGGGGGGACAGACGAAGAGCGACTGCCGAGTACCAGTACGTGTGTCAACCTGCTGAAGCTGCCAAGATACACGTCTGAGGCGAACCTTCGAGAGAAACTGCTGTATGCTGTAACATCGGGGGCCGGGTTTGATCTGAGTTAGTCCGACAAAGAATGATTACTAGCGGGTCGGCATGGAGTATTCGTACATGGAGGCAAGCAGGGCGTGATCAGCATCAGCATGAGACTTGGAAATTGGTTGTTGCAATGGCGGTTGCATGATTTCCCAAACAAAGACTCCTTTTTCTATGTAGTCTTATATTATTTTCGTGATTTCGCGCCTTCCTGGTAACTTCTCGCTATCAAGTCCGGTTTTCGCTTCCAAAGATCCAAAATCATCTGTCCAAACAATCCATTCGCCCACGCGAACCTTTTGTTCTTGGTTAGTCAAGGGCCACAAACAAAAACGTATTTAATGTCAACAAATCAAAAAAGCATCCACTCACCATGATCTCGTCCACTTCTTCTCATCGTGGCTATTCACCGTCTCGTGGATCAGACCGAGCCCGCTCGTCGACCCCAAGAGCTGTTGAATGCCATCGACAATCTCATCGTCATCGTCGCTCGTCATGATTTGTATGATTAGTCCCATGGGCCAAGCCATGCCGGGGCCAAGGTGCGGGCCGCCAGTAGCGTTGAGGACGGGCCCGCGGGCGTAGTAAGGGTTTGAGGAGCTCAGAACGAAGGCGCGGGTGTTGTCGTAAACGTGCTGCGCGGCGGGCTTGTAGCCCATGTGCGGGATGCTGAGGAGGGACGGGAGGTTGGCGTCATCCTGGGGGCGACGGTTAGCATGGCAGGTCTGGGGAGCGTCAAGGGTTGCGGGTACCATGAGGTTATATGAGCCGAAACCGTCGATCTCGTAGGCGTACATGTTGCCGAACTTGGGGTGTGCGATGATGGCATGCTCGTTGATGCCAATCTCAATCTCCGCGGCCAGCTTCTCCATCTGGTCCGCGACCTTGCCATCGAGCTTGCGCATAATCTCAGCGCACGACGACAGATACCGCGCAAGCATCATGTTGGCGGGGATGAAGTACTGGTAGATGCAGGCATCGTCCGACGGCCGGAAGAAGCTACGGACGAGCCCGATGTTGCCCTTGACGGGGGCGCCGCGGCCGTGGTTTGAAACGGTCTCGGAGGCGCTGTCGGCTTCGCGCAGCCAGGTGTAGTGCGAGTCGCGCACCTTGCCGTCGTCAGTGTATGTGCCCTTCTGCATGAGATCGGCGACCTTGAGGATCATCTTGACGGTGTCTACCCAGGCAAACTTGCCGAAGAAGTCGGCGTCGGCGCTCTCCTCGTAGTAGTCCCAGGACAGCTGGAGGAAGGCGGCCAGGGAGTCGAGCTCGTACTTGCACTCGAAGACGACGTCGGAGTTATACTCGGGGTGGACTCTGTCGCGGGGCTCGACGGCGCGCCTGGCGCGGCCCTGCTTGGACTCGGGCGGCGGCTGGAAGGCGTTGCAGTAGGGGGCCTCGCGGATGTAGCGGCCCTGGAGGTTGATGGCGCCGCGGAAGAGGGAGGCGACGTCGTTGTCCTTGTCGTCGGCGGCGGTGCTGGAGATGACGGACTTGTACGACTGGAGCTGGTTCGCGCTGTCGCGCAGCCACATGGCGTGGATGTCGCCGGTGGTTATGAAGGCGAGCTACGGAGAGGAAATTCACCGCGTCAGCTTAGGGATCATGGCGGTGTAGTATAGTAGCAATTGAACCTCCTCGTCTGGGTTGTCGGCCGCAACGCCCCTCCACCGAACGGTGGTGTCCACCGTGTTCGGCCAGGTATTCTGGAAGAGCTGGTACAGATCCGGATCGCCAATGGCACCGGGCATCTCATTAGAGATGGTGTGCTCGACGGCGGACACGGCGTAGGTGCGGCACTCTTCGCGGGGGCGCTGGAAGGGGAAGGCGTATCGGCCCTTCGAGAAGGGATCGTGGCCTTCGCGGGCGTACTTCTCGAAGCTGGGGCATTCGGCCGAGACTGCGACTGCGGCGACCAGCAGGGGCAGAAGGATCCGGGCCATGGCGAAGTGAACTGAGGATGCTCTATTATCAGGGGCTCATGTGCATCAAAAGCCACCCTGAAGCTTTGGAGGAAGCAATTCAGGGGACGGGACGATGGGACGGGACGGTGGGACGGGAGGGACGTTTCGTTTCGGGATGTCTGCTGGCAGCCAATAAGGGCGGACGGCCCGTAACTTTAGAAGCTAGGGGTCCTGGGAAGCCGATTTTAGCACCTCGAGCCGCACCCCTAGGCATATGTTAAGTTAATTCGGGTACGAGGTATTGCCCCACTGGATTGTTCATGAACTGCTTGGCTACAGGGTAATCTGCTTGCTGCATTTCCTTCGACTAATACACTCCCGTCGGGTTGCGACCATTTCACGATTAACATACAACTCATATAAGTACTAACTGTATCGCAGTGTTCACCATGAAACAACATGGACGTACAAAAGTAACGTATGATGGTTCATGGCAGGCATCCATGGGAACGGTCGTCGAATGACGTCGCAAGGGATGGATTCAAACAACGATGGATTCAGCTCTGTCAAGTCTCACAAAGAGGACTACGAGAAGATGGTCCATCGACTCTGGGGAGCTTGGAGTCCATGAAAATGTTTTCGTATTCTGTCTGTAGGAATAGCAGGTCACAGCGACAACGCCTAGGGTAATGCAGCCTACTTCTCCGTACTTCATAGTCTTCCCAAGGGCGTAGTCAATGCCCGGAGAGCATTGCACTTCCCGGTTCGAATACATAGAAACGCATAATATGGCATCGCCGAGTCTTTCCTGAGGAGTATCCAAAGGCTATGCTCTAAACGCGCCCTACTAACTTAAGCTCTCATCCTCGACGGAGGGAGTTTTGAGAAAATCCCGGCTAGAGATCCGCCCGGCTTTTAACCCCCACTCCCCGAAATGCCGTTACTACACATAGACATCTGTCAGGTACCGCAATTGCATGGCATGGCAGTTTCTATCAAAGGCCCCTTGCAGCATCGGGAGTGTCACGATGCAAAAGGTCGACCTATCGTCGCCCTAAGTAGCCGAGCTACTTGCATGCAGCCTTTTTTTTTTGCGCAGGAGTCTGTCCTCCGGCTAATGGGCCGAAGCAATGCGACAATAGCCAAGGGTGGCGGGTGGGGGAGAAGCCGAAGAAGCCGAGTCAGGCGATCGGCGAATGACGCTTGAATCCCGAACGCTTGGGGCATTGACGTAACGCACCAAGGTAGCTCCAGGGTTCCGGCTTGGTTTTCCATGTGATTGATGATGAATGATGAGAGATGATGCTGTGATGGGCTCAAGGAGATCAGGCAGCCGTACTGCTTTCCTCACTGTCACGTCAGCGATATACTTAACTCAAGTATCTCCGTGTGGGATAGCCATCTGGGGAGTAGTTGATCTGAAGATGCTTCGAAAGCCGATCAGCTGCTGCCATTCGCTAGTTGACACCAGAAATGCCCTCGGTTCTTGCTCCTCAATATTACCTCGTGCCTCGTCCCTTGTTCGGCTATGGAATCCTGAGCGCCGACAAAGACCACTGACGGACCAGGGGCTCCGTAAAGAAGCGTCAGTAGCACTGGACGCCGGAGCCGAGAGCGCTGTTGCCGTCGTACGAAGTAACTGATGAGTTACGTATTCGTACTGCTCCCTTGTAGCAGAAGGCCCGACGGCTAGAGAGAGCGAGAGCATCAGTGAAGAGAAGTCATTGACGAGAGACGGAGCGGTAGAATTAGCGTCTCCCCCCCCGTTCGAGCCAATTGCCGGCCAGATAATTGTCAAACCTCCCGCCCCCACCAACGACCCGACGGCGCTGGAGCTTTTTTTTCGCCATTGACTGCTGCGTGCGATCCCGAACTTTATTAGCTTCCCCAGTCGCCGCCCGCCGTCCGTCCCCAAAGACCGAGGCCTCTCGACTTCTCCCGCAACCTCACGATCCTCGCTGCTCTGGCATCTCCTTACCATGTCGGCCCCCAGACCCGTCTCGCGATGCGTCCAGCGCAGCTCCCGCGCACTCTCGAGAAGCCAATGGCATCCCAGGAGCGGCTTCTGCCCCTCCGCCGCCGCCGCCGCCTCCAGGGCCGCATCCCGCCGCTCTCAGCTCGCATGTCCCGTCATGAGGATACCCTTTGCCACCAGGTCCTTCAGCAGTACCCCCCGACGACGCTCCGACGACGACGAATCCTTCGATCCCGCCACCATCGAGCGTGAGGCCGACGAGGTTGACGTTTGCATTGTCGGCGCTGGGCCCGCCGGTCTCAGCGCCGCCATCCGCCTGAAGCAGCTGGCCAACGAAGCCGGCAACGAAGACTTCCGCGTCCTCGTCCTCGAAAAGGCCGGCGATCTCGGCGCCCACATCCTCTCCGGCGCCGTCATCCAACCCTCCGCCATCAACGAGCTCATCCCTGACTGGCTGGACGAGGACAACGCCAACCGCTTCGAGCACGCGACCCCCGCCGGCGCCGACCGCATGCGCTTCCTGACCAAAACCGCCGCCATCCCCCTTCCCGCGCCCCCGCAGATGAGCAACCATGGAAACTACATCGTCAGTCTGAACCAATTCGTCAAGTGGCTTGGTGAGCGCGCCGAGGAAGTTGGCGTTGAGATCTATCCTGGCTTTGCAGCCTCCGAGGTTGTCTACGACTCTGACGGCTCCGTCAAGGGTGTGGCGACCAACGATTTGGGCATTGGCCGCGATGGGAAGCCCAGAGAGGCTTTCGAGCGCGGCATGGAGTTCCATGCGAGGGTCACCATGTTTGGCGAGGGTTGCCATGGCAGTCTGAGCAAGCAGGTCATCAACAAGTTTGATTTGCGCCAGGACAGCCAGCACCAAACATACGGTCTTGGTGTCAAGGAGCTGTGGGAAATCGACCCGGAGAAGTTCGAAAAGGGCCTGATTGTGCACTCAATGGGCTATCCGTTGTCCAAGGATGTTTACGGCGGCTCCTTCATGTACCACTTTGGCGACAACCTCGTCAGCATCGGCCTCGTCGTTTCGCTCGACTACAAAAACCCCTGGCTCTCGCCGTATCAAGAGTTCCAAAAACTCAAGTTGCACCCGCTCTTCCGCAACGTCCTCGAGGGCGGTAAGTGCATCTCGTATGGTGCTCGTTCTCTTATCGAGGGTGGCTTCCAGTCTATCCCTAAGGTCTCCTTTCCCGGTGGCGCCCTCATTGGCGATTCTGCCGGCTTCGTCAACGTGCCCAAAGTCAAGGGCACGCACAACGCTATGAAGTCTGGGATGTTGGCCGCAGAGGCTGCCTGGAACGCCCTCAACGAGAAGACCGAAGGTAGCGTCTTCCTCTATGACTACGAGGACAAGCTGCGCAAATCGCCCATCTGGAAGGAACTGCGCGAGGTGCGCAACATGAGACCGTCGTTCCATACGCCCCTCGGTCTCTACGGCGGCGTCGCATACTCGGGCCTCGAAGCCTTCTTGTTTAAGGGCCGCGTGCCCTGGACCCTCAAGCACAAGACGCCTGACCACGCCACCACCATCCCCGCCGACAAGGCCCCCAAGATCGAGTACGACAAGCCTGACGGCAGGATCACCTTCGACATCCTGACGAGCGTCTCCCGAACCGGCACCAACCACGAGGAGGACCAGCCGGTGCACCTGCAAGTCGCCGACTGGGACGCCCACACCGAAAAGGCCTATCCCACTTTCAAGGGCCTTGAGAACCGCTTCTGTCCGGCTGGCGTGTACGAGTACGTGGAGGATGAGTCCAAGCCGCATGGCGTGCGGTTCCAGATCAACGCCCAAAAGTAAGTTCCACCTTCTGAAACTTGAGACAACTGCGAAGCCAGATTGGCTGAGTAAGACTTGGTTGCTAACTTGACTTGCCCCCCCTTGCAGCTGCATTCACTGCAAGACATGCGACATCAAGGCGCCTCATCAGGACATCAACTGGCAGGTACCACAAGGAGGCGAGGGCCCCAAGTACTACATGACTTAAAACTAAACTCGGGGGCTGGCTTTGCGGTTTTGTTTTGTATGATACCTGATTATACCTGAATGTACCTGGACGCGTGCATGCATACTCCGGCGCGAGGAAGTGGGCGGTGTGGGCGAGATTTGGATTTGGAAGAGACGGGGTACAGCAATGGTGTATATCGGTTAGAGTCCGTGAGGGTACCCAAAAAACTACAGAAACATTTCAAGGTCCCTTTCTTTGTTTATGTTTTCTTCTGCGACATGCTTTGTTTTGACAGCCAGTAGGGCCTGGTGTCGGAGCCGGGGAGAGGTCTATGTATGCGAGCGGATGGGGACGTACGGGGCAATGGAATCTGGACTTGAACATGTGGAGGGAGACCAAGGTCATTGAGAACGACAAACCCTAGAGGCTTGATAAATGAGGCTATGCATTTGCGACGGCATTCCATGCTGTGCCGTGCATTGCTTGTGCAACGCCATGTTGTGGATAGGACGGGATGTTGTGTCTCGTTGAGCTCTCCTTGGTCTCGAAAAATGCTAGCGGGAGTGCGACGCTGGGGACCTGGAACCCTGGCGGGTTTCTCTTGCCTGGTCTGTCGCATGTGAGACTGGGGGTTGTGCAAGATCATGTTAGAGCGAAGTCATCCATGAGCCTTGTCAAATCTCATCGTGAGCGTGGCCGTCCTTGCGGAGGAGCTTGGTACGGCGGGGTACGGAGTATGGTAGACAAGGAAACCCTGATAGCATCCTGGGGAACGAGGCTGGATGAGGTGGAGCTGATGGAGCTGGTTCATCATCGCTCCCTGCGTGGTGGATTTCGGCTCAGGCCTCGCTCGGTATAGCGAGAGATGAAGGACAGGGCGTACGTGGAAATTGTTAGTGAGGTACATGCGCGGACACGACCCCGTATCTGGAGCCTTTTCGGAAAAGGTAACTGCGTTCGGCGATCCACGGTCAATCGAAAATTTCGCGTCACCACTTGGCGCAAAGCTGCCGCGACACACGCGCAAGGAAGCATGTTCTCGGAAGAGGCACAAGCTATGAAGGGGGGCTGTGATATTGGCGAGTCTCACGAGACACCACGATTGGAGATGCGAACACTTGATGGAAGCGAGAGCACGAGAAATCAAGGTCAGGAACAAGGAGGCAGAGGTAGAGGAGAGTCCGAGACGCGAGGTGCGTGAGAGCATGCGTGAGAGCGTGCGGAAAAAGTGTGCGTAAAAGTGCGCGAGAGGGCGTGGTACAGAACACCCTAGGGCCTGGCAATCCAGCCAGTGAGCGGCCGCAAAGAGCATGAGCCTCCCTGGCGGCGCGTCCAGGCTCATGCAAGCCTGCCATTGGTTGGTCGCAGACCATGACTCACAAAGGGCATGAAAAATAAGAAAAAACCCACACGGCCATTCAGTGTGCGATCCCAAAACAGAAAAATCTGTGCAGAGCCTTAGCTGTGAGTGGCCTGTTGTCGCCACAACCGGGTTTGATACGACTCGCATCAGTGATATATGCGCAGATGTGAACAGGTCCACCGTCAACGCATGACTCTGGTTCTGATTCTGAGACGGCTGTCGCGACAGAGTTGATCCTAGCAGCGCATGGCATCTTCGGGGTGGGCAGGAGACGCGTCGCGGGGAGGGCTGGAACTGGACGTCAGCAGAAGGGGGAAGTAGGGGGCAGGCCGTGTTTCAGGGTGTCATCAGCAGGTTGGTGGTTGCTGCGGATGGTGGTTGGGACTTATCGTTGGGCAAGGGGAAAGAAAAAATCAGGAGTCCCACGAGGGACGAAGGAAGCGTTTGACAGGATTAACAGGGCCGAAGGGGGCTGGAAGGTGCTGGAAGAGTGGGTGCTTACGACCCAGCGATGTGCGGCGGCGGCGACAACCGGGGCGATTGGGGGAATGTGGCTGATTGGCTGGCTTGGGGGCGAGAAGTAGCAAGTCAAGCGGAGCGCTACGGTAGTCGGAGGGGCGATTGCAAGACGGGCGGGCGTCTGGCGTCTTTGATGAGCATCGCTGCGTAGTTGATGAAGGGGGGGGGGGGCGGAAAAGCCAAAAGCAACCAACCGGCCTTTCGGACTAGCCCCGGTCCATAATTCCAAGTCCGTCCCTGGTCCATTCGGAGCGCGGTGCGACGCTGTCGTCACGGCCGGATTGCGTGTGCTGCTGGAGCCTGTCTGTCAGTGAGGCCAGGCCAGGTCAGGTCAAGGCCAGTCCAGTCCAGTCTGTCGTGGCGGCCGTCTGAAAGATCCTGTCGTTGCTTGTCGTCGTTTTCGTCAAGCGGCGCGTCGGTGTCGACGGGATGCCGGTATCGTCCGTTGCCGTCCATGTCATGACTTCGTCCTTATCGTCGTCCCTGGTCGTGGTTCCCGTCATTGTTGACTTCGTCTTGAGCAGTTGGATGCGCACAGTCTCGTCCAGCGTGTTGTGGGGTGCGGATGGTGGTGGTTGATTTGTTTGACAAAAAAGAGAAGAGGGAGGACAGCAGGAGCTTTGGCGGCAGGACAGGTGACGACGACTTTGAGCAAGCTTGGTTGCGCCTGCTATCATCAGTGCTCAGCCACCCTGCGGTGAGAAGCATCTGATGAGCGATGGGCATTGGAAGCTGCCTTCGGGAGCCGTTTTGAGCCTTAGTTAGGCAGGAGGACACTGTGGCAAGCCGCGGTTCTCTTCAACCCAGCACCCGACGCAGGGCCCCGCCGCAGGGTCCTGCAAGTACTGAGTAGCAACCCGCCAGCTGCTATCGCGGTACTTCAGGGGCTTTGGGCATGGGCTGGGGTGCATAGTGGTGAAAAAAGGAGATAAAATCACCTCCACTTACGTCCGTGATTGGCCACGCTGGCCTTAGCGTGCCGCTAGGGTGCGCCAAGCCTACCAGCGTCGACGCCACAGTCAGTGTTGTTGCCTGGGGTGTTCTGGCCGAGCGGGTGGCTACTCAAAATTATAAAGAGCCAGCCCTCCCCTCGCCCGCCTGTTCCGAAAGTCTTGCGCGGAAGTCCCGACCGACGGCCCTACGTACCTACCACACAACGTCTGGCTCATACTTAATTTTTTCTCCCCCCACGACGTCACACCCCAACCCCATTTGGACAAAACTTCGTCCACTCTCCATCAAGCCTCTGCACTCTGGACTCGGAAGCCTTTGCGCAACCCGTCTTCAGTCAAGGCCAACCCTCTCTCCTTTCTGTGCTCTCCTGTCTCACTGCTGCGTCGTGCATCTGGCAGACGCGAGCTCGCTCTCTAGTGTGGAAAACAAGGAAGGATCCCGGTGTCCCGACATCACTCGCGACCCAGGCCAAAGAACTGGAACACGTTCCTTGCCTTCGCCCGCTCCTTGCGCGCACTCGATCTCGTTGATCTCGACGACGACCCGGAACGCGAACTCCGCCGTTGCACTCCCCGTCGCCGCCGCCACCATCGGGTCGTTTGCGTCTTGTGTAGACCAAATAAAAAAGAAGTTGCTGTGAAGTGAAAGAAGCCAGAGGCTATCGAGTCTTGGTTGCTGCTGGTGGTTTATCCGAGCGATACATACCGTCGCAACATCCGTTCTGATTCCGATCAACCAACCTTACCCACTGAATCACACTCCAACCTTTGTGGACGGTGTCTTTCAAACAACAAAGCATCCCTGCCTGAACAGCATTCTTGTAGGGGAGACATTCACTTGTTCATCTCCCGCGCGATTGGTAGGTCGCTTTCTTGGTCTCTGAATCACTGCACCGCCACCTTCCCCCCACCTATAAAAGGGCCATTTCTCCTACATTTTCCAAACTTCCCTTCTCCATCATCCACGACGCACACAACAGCGTCCAAAATCCATCTCCATCGCCGTCTCGCTCTACCTTGGTTGGTAGGGCGCTTCTATTGTCGTTGAGACAAGCGATGCTAACTCGTTTGGCTGGTTAGATCTGTTTGGCAAGACCTGAGACTGTTCGCGTCCCTCGATACCGACTCCAATCATGGAAGGCATTCAGACGCACCCGTCTAACGCGGCGCAAGCCAAGGCCTTTACTGCGCCTGGATCTCTGTCGTTCCCCGGGGCTACCAACGAGTTGACGCCGCCACCAGTTGGCAACAGCGATGCAGCCCAGCGACCTGTTGCCAACGGCCAGCAAGCGGCAAACGGGAATGGGGTGACTCCCGCGACTCCTGCCGCAACGCCTGCCGGCAACCAAGGACCCAGTGGAATTACTCCCACTCTGCAGTATGTATCCTCCTGAGTGACCCTTGACTTGCTCAGGAAGGCTGAACTTGCAACTTTTCAAGGAACATTGTGGCTACGGTCAATCTTGACTGCCGCTTGGACCTCAAGACTATCGCTCTGCACGCGCGAAATGCCGAGTACAACCCTAAGGTACTAGAGACACATCTCTTGTTCTAATTGATCAAGTTGCTGACCCAAACAGCGTTTCGCTGCTGTTATCATGCGAATCCGTGAGCCTAAGACCACTGCGCTCATCTTCGCCTCTGGCAAGATGGTTGTCACCGGTGCCAAGTCTGAGGATGACTCCAAGCTCGCGTCGAGGAAGTACGCCCGTATTATTCAGAAGCTCGGCTTCAACGCCAAGTTTACGGACTTTAAGATCCAGAACATTGTGGGCTCTTGTGACATCAAGTTTCCCATCCGACTTGAGGGTCTGGCCTCGCGCCATCACAACTTCAGCTCTTACGAGCCTGAACTGTTCCCTGGTCTCATTTACCGCATGATCAAGCCCAAGATTGTGCTTTTGATTTTCGTCAGTGGCAAGATCGTCTTGACTGGTGCCAAAGTCCGAGAAGAGATCTACCAGGCATTCGAGATGATCTACCCTGTGTTGCAAGGTATGCTCCCGATTGTGAATCTTTCATTTTCTTATGCTAACTACGTTACTAGATTTCCGCAAGGTTTAGACGCATCACAGTTGGTCCAAGGTATCAACGCCTTTGATCAACTGGACCTCAAACACACCTACCGACGTGTATGATTAGATAACCCGTCACGATACCACGATTGTTTGCACTTTTTTTTTTGGACCGTTTTTCTGGTTGCTTGGTGCTCAACCGTACCAAAACAACCAGGAGTTGCGTTTGTATCATTTTGAATTTGGGGGGTTTTTTTTTCTGCATTGCATCGGCGTTGCCGAGGGACGGCCAGGCAGGGGATTGATTTCGTGACGGATAACGTTCGAGGGGGGGGCAAAAGAAGAAGACTACTCATCCCGCGACACACAACATAGATTGCTCGCGCCGGTCCTGGGGCGCAAGCGCTCATTTGACTTGAGCGCTTTTAATTATCTCGAAGGGAATCGCTGAGTGGACTGAGTGGAAGGAAGACAAGAGGATCAGAACTGAGCCATGAGTTGCTGAGAGGGCGGGGGTTGCTCTGGATCACAAGCAAACAAACAAACAACGATCCGGTTTACTGGAATCGGTAAAGGAGATCACCGCCGCGGTACTCGCCAACGCGGTCGTTGAGTTACAAGCCTTCATGGCTTGAGTCAGGCTACACCGATACGACAAAGGATACGCAGGCGCATGCCGTTCGTCTTGCGTAGTTCTAGATATCAATCTCAGCCTTTTAGTTCTCCAAGTTCGCTGTCCACCTTCCTCAGTACTTGCATCCGTCTCACCATCTTGTCCACTCACCTGGCCAATCAGAGCTGTGGGGTATGTATGGCTCAAGAAGTAATAAATGCCGTAGGATCTAGCTGCGGACTCCCTACAGACAGAGTTAGCCCCGATTTTCGGCATGTCTAGACGCCCTAATCCGAGCCCATGCGCCCTGTCATCGGCCAGCGCCGTGATCGGGATGTGGGAACCGACTAAAAATTCAGTGGCGTGGACGGTGGAGGTCAACGTCGGTCGGTTCCCGATCCCGATATCTCGTAAAACAATGAAGTCTTGTCCATTGCCTTTCCTCACGTAGCACGGTTAGCTTGCGCGATGGACGGCCCCCCTTCATCGATCCTCATCGTCGGATCTGGCGTCTTTGGCCTCGGCACGGCCTACGCCCTCACCCAGCGGTCCGAGTTTCACAACACCTTCATCGCCGTCGTGGACTGCGCTGGTGGCCAGTTCCCTCCGGACGACTCTGCCAGTGTAGACTCGTCTCGCATCATCCGCGCAGACTACTCGGACCCCCACTACGCTGCTCTCGCGGCCGAGGCGCAAAAGCAATGGCGACAGCAGGGTGACGACGAGGTCGGCGGCCAGGGCAGATACTCCGAGGCAGGACTGCTCCTGTGTGCCGATACCCCTCCCAAGGACTATTCGTACAAGAAGTGCGGCATGGACTATACCAAGGAGAGCTGGAAGAACGTCATGGACATCGCCAAGAGGACGGGCCTGCCGCAGGACAAGATCCAGCTGCTCGAGAGCACCGAGGCCATGCAGAACTATCTCAAGACCGACGGCCACACTGGAGACTGGGGCTACATCAACAACCTGTCCGGCTGGGCCGACGCTGGCCGTGGCATGAAGTGGCTTTATGAGAAGACCAAGGACACCGGCAGAGTACACTTTGTCGACGCCAAGGTTACCGAGCTTGTGACAGAGGGCGACCGGGTCATAGGTGCGAAGCTGGCCGACTCGAGGGTGCTCAAGGCCGAGGTCGTGTTTGTTGCCGCCGGTGCGTGGTCGGGTTCGTTGGTCGATCTACGAGGTCGATCAGAGGCCACCGGGCATCCCATCGCGTACGTGGCCATCAGCCCGGAGGAGGAGAAGGCCCTGGAGAAGCTGCCCGTGGTTCTGAACCTGAGCACCGGCCTGTTCGTCATCCCGCCCCGAGACGGACTGCTCAAGTTTGCCCGCCACGACTTCGGCTACGTCAACCCGACCAAGATCACAAGAGCGCTCCCCGTGTCGTCCAAGGATAAGCGGGAGCCCTTCATCGCCTCGCAACCTTACACCTCCCGCGTCGATGCGTCCGACCCCTTCCCCGCCGAGGCCGACCAGGACCTGCGTCGCGCCCTGACCGACCTGATCCCCATCCGGGGCCTGCAGAACCGGCCGTGGAAGAAGACGCGCATCTGCTGGTACGCGGACACGCGCGACGGCGAGTGGCTCGTCGACTGGCACCCGGGCTGGAGGGGCCTGTTCGTCGCGACGGGCGACAGCGGCCACGGCTTCAAGTTCCTGCCGAACCTCGGCGATAAGATCGTCGACGTGCTGCTGGGCGACGGAGGCAAGCTGGCAGAAAAGTGGCGGTGGAAGGAGATGCCCAACGACGGCGCTGGACGAGAGAAGGACGGCGTCTACAAGGGACTCATCACTGAGGATGGCAGTCGAGGCGGCCAGATACTGGTGTTGAAGGACGAGTTGGCCAAGGGCCAGACCCAGAACATCGTAAAGGCCAAGCTGTGAAAATAACACGAAGAAGGTCGGTTAATGGTGACGAGGACATTGTATAAACGAGAAATTTTCTACACGTAGCATTCAATTGATTTCAGATATTATTTCAGCCTCAAAGCGCCGTGCAATCAGATGTTGACCCGGCGCCGAGTCTTAGCCATTGGATGCATGCTTGTATCGAGGTGTATGCACCAAAAAGCTATTTGTACCCGCGCCCTTACAATTGCGACAGCTCTCCTACAACTCGCGTACCTTACAACACCCCCACCATCTAATTACTCTCCACGCGCAAGCCCTGGCGACGCGCTCAGGCAAAGGAGACACTGAATCACCATGTCCTCCGGAAAAGGATTCTCCGAGTTCCCCGACCTGGAAGCCAAGCTCCAGAAACCGACCAAGCAGTCCGCGTTCGAGAGACAGAAGGCCGAGGCCGAAGCGAAGCGCCTGCGCGAGGCCGCCGAGACCGCCGCCGTCTACAACGAGTTCGTGAAGAGCTTCGACCGCGACGATGGCCGTGATAGACATCCCGCCCCGAAGCCCTCCGGCCCGTCTCGCCCGCGCCCAGGTTTCGGTGGCCCAGCTCCGGGCCCTAGCACTGGCAAACGACACTTTGGGACGTCGAACCTGAAGAGCGGGCCGGGGAGCCTGGGCCCGCCGGCGTTTGGCAAGAAGCGCTCATTCCAGGACTTTGCGCGGCCGCCGAGGGATAAAACTGCGCTGGGCTTTGAAGACGGTGGCAGTGGCCCGCTTTCCGTGCCCCGGGCGTTTCACGCGAGCGACGACGAGGATATGGGCGAAGGTGGAAACCGAGCGGAGGAGAGGGCCATAGCGAAGCCGACGCTGCGTCTGTCGAATATGCCACCCGGCACGTCGCCTGCGTTGATCAAGGCACTGATCCCGGATAATCTTACCGTTGAAAACGTCAAGATTGTATCGTCGGTTAGTCCAGGGAGCTCCGAGAGGAAATGCACAGTTTCGATCGTTACACTGGCACAAGACACACCCGCAAACGACATTGACGGGACAGTTACTACTCTCCAAAACCGATACTTGGGCTATGGATACTACCTGTCTCTTCACCGACACCTTTCCTCTGCAATCTCTAAGTCGGCCGTTCTCCCTAATCTGAGTTCATCCTCATCGTCACCGCATCCATTTGGGGCCAAACCCGTTGAACAACCGTCGGCGCCGAAGAATGCTCCCCCTCAACAGAGCTTCCACCGAGGATATGCGCCTCCGTCCTCGTACGGTCCCCCAGGAGGGCCCGTTAACCGGACCAGTCTCTTACACGTACCTGTCAAGCCCCCACAGGATGTGCGAACAATCCGACTAATCAGCAAAGTCATCGAGGGAGTACTGGAGCATGGTCCAGAGTTCGAAGCGCTACTCATGACACGACCTGAGGTGCAGCGAGAAGAAAAGTGGGCGTGGATCTGGGATGCTCGTAGCCAAGGTGGCATTTGGTATCGATGGCGACTTTGGGAGGTAGTGACGGGCTCACAGCTATCACAGAAGAAAGGCAAGTATATACCTCTGTTCGATGGTAGCTATGCCTGGAAGGCTCCCGACAAGAATCTCAGCTTCGAGTATACCACCAACCTCGATGAGTTTGTTTCCGATTCAGAGTACAACTCATCTGATGATGACGATTTTGATGAGGATCCAAAGCGAGAGAACCAGGACAAGGCATCAGAAAAGACATTTCTCAACCCGTTGGAGAAGGCCAAGCTTACCCATCTGCTCGCGCGATTACCAACGACTTTGTCCAAGCTGAGGAAGGGGGACATTGCCCGAGTGACGGCCTTTGCCATCACTCACGCTAGTCGCGGAGTGGACGAGGTCGTGGACACAATAGTCTCCAATGTTGCGAAGCCGTTTGCCTTAACAGGAGCGAACCCAGAAAAGAAAACAGAACCCAAGGAGCCCCAACAAGGCACTGGCCAAGACGAAGCCACTACTACCGAAGGCACCGATGTCAGTGGTGCGAGCTTAGTGGGGCTGTACGTTGTTAACGACATTTTGTCGTCCTCCTCGACGTCAGGCGTACGACACGCATGGCGGTTTCGGCAACTCTTCGAAACGGCGTTGAAGGACCGCAAGATTTTTGAGACCCTAGGACTGATGGCGGAGAAACTGAAATGGGGCCGCCTACGAGCAGAAAAGTGGAAGCGCAGTGTCAGCCTTGTGCTTAACCTGTGGGAGGGATGGTGTGTGTTCCCGAATGAAAGCCACGAACTGTTCGTGCAGTGTTTCGAAAACCCTCCTTCGCTAAACGCTGGGGCAAAGGTAGAGAACGGCGAGAAGAAGGGGAAGTGGAAGGTCGTAGACGCAGCGCAGGATTGGAAAGAAGCTGGTGCTTGGCCGGAACGAATGCTACCAATTTCGGTGGAAGAGGCCGACGTCCCGGGTGAACCGATCGACGATGACGATATCGCTGGGGAACCGATTGATGAGGACGATGTGGAGGGCGAACCGATTGATGAGGAAGATATCGAAGGGGAACCGATCGAGGAAGACGACGTTGAAGGGGAACCGATCGACGAGGATGAAGCCGTCGGGACCGAGCCGATTTCCCAAGCACCTCCAGCTGAAGAAAAAGGGTCAGAACCAGAACCGAAGCCGACAGAAGGGACATCAAGGGTTGGACGGCCGCGGAAAAGGATGCGGGCGGTGGACATGTTTGCAGATTCTGATGATTCAGACAAAGAGCATTGAAAACAGGCATAGCGACAGGGAGCATTGTACCATATGTAATGAAATGAACATGATGATGACAGCCACGGAGATGTCTGGTTGCCTACTGTTTTCAGCGCATGATCGCTTTTTATGGTGACTTGTTGTCCGCATCAGATTCACTTGGAGGGGAGGTTGATTGGATTTGGCGCAGCATGGCACATCCAGGAGACCTTCTTTATTGTAGAGGTAATCGAACCTACGACATCTGTGTATATTTCTGTAAAAGGTGCCTTGGAAGAATCAGTAGATAATATATCAAGAGCGTAGACGGATACTACGGTTGACTTTGAGGCTAGGCGTGAGCCGCATTTGTTCCTGGAATTACGGCTTGTCTCAATGGAGAAACAGTTCAAGCGGGAAAAGAACCTTGGGGGAGGCTCTAGGGTGTATGTTGAATTTGCATGTCGAGGGTAGGGTGTGATGGCGAGTAGCGGCTGCACATGGGCCATGTATTCGTACTTCGTACTGACTTGGCTAGGTACTGGACACTCCGACTTGCTGACGAGAAGAGGCGTCGTCGTTGGTCCGGGACGGCGCGGCAGCCCTCGGAAGGGTGGTTAGCATCTCATCCTATGGCGGACGGCCCATGCTCATGGCGGACTAGGAGGGGACTTGGCCATGGATCATGGATAACTATGGATGCCGGTGGTGGTGGTGATGCGTTGTGGGCCAATGGAAACTTGCTCACTCGGCCGGGTTGGCCTGATGGAGACTGTGCGGTTCGGTTCCAAAGGTGGAGAGCGGAGAGGCGAAGAGAGGGAGGAGTAGAGGGGGATCAAGCAAGAAGCAACGGGAAAAGTGATGACTGCCATATGTTGATACAAGACTGAGAAGGTGTGTAGAGGCTCTCGGATGAGGTGCTCGTCAGATCAGCACTGTTTCTTGGTCCGTCGCTGACAGAGTTTCTGACGGTTCAACGGCGAAGGAGACGGGCCAAGTCTTCGGGGGCTCACTACCGCATTGGTGGATGTGTACTACGTCGCAGTTAGCAGTGTTTCCCATACCCACTCATTAGGCACGGAGGAATTGCTGTATGAGCGCCTGTAACACGCTCCAATTTGGGCTGCTACTTAGTAGAGGCGACTAAAGCTGGCTAACAGGAGAGCGCCATGGCCAAGGTCCCGACGCCATCATCCTTTGTCACCCCCTCCCCGCCCATTGCCGGCCGTCGAACTGCCCTGAAATGTGTGTTGGACCGGCGTCGGGACCGAGGTGCGCTGCGGCTCGAGGGACTCGAGTTGAAGGGACCAAGTCTAAGTGATTAGCAAAGCCATTGTCAGGGAGCAACTCGCGGTCTTAGCTTGTAGATGTTGGTATGCAATGCAAGTGCCTACTCCGGTCTAGCTGGCCTATGGGCCATGGAGACGGATAGTTGACCCCTCGCCCCTCGCATGTGGGGGGTTCCGGATCCCGGTTCGGTTGGTTGCATTTTGCGAACAGAGTAAGAAGAGTCAAGTGAAGCGGTTTCGTGGGTGGTGAGATGGATGGGAAGTGGGTGTGAAGTGGGTGTGATGGCCCGCGTAGGTGGGTGGGTGGATTGGCGGATGAGTGGATTAATTAGTGGGCGATTCTGCGCTCATGGATGCTCCTTCCTTCCCGCGCTCTAGGTAGGACAGCCGCCAGCGGCAGGTCACCTTTGGCTCCTCCTCCTGCTTCTGCTCCTGTCCATGCTGTCAGGCTACTAAGGTTGCTCTTGCTGAGCTGAGAATAGTCTGGCCCGAGTTCTGACTTCCTGGGTTTTGCATTCGCATTCACATTCTCCTCTCTTCTTTACCATTGCACCTCCCGGAACCCTACAACAGACAGGCTTCAGCGCCTTAGACCTCCCGACGATCCCATTCACGATCCGATTCCTCACACTTTCTTAACGCGCCTGTCCCGTCACCCGGTTTCTCGTACCGCCCGCGGCCCTCCCGACCTCGAGCGCCGTCGCCCGCATCCGGCCACCCGGTGATGTCCTTCCGTTCTACACGCAAACCGCCAAGCAACTGCCGCCGTGGAAATTGAGCCTCTTCTTCGGCTTCATCTCGCTTCCGGCCTTGACCACAACCACAACTGCCCGACGACGAGCCGCTGGCTCTCTTTGTCTTCATGTTGATCCGAGACGCTCGTCGACCCTTTTCCCTCTAGGCCACAAATGCGGCTCTGAGCCCATCACAACCACCACCTTCAGAGCCGCCCGCACCCCTCCACATTTTGTCCTCTGTCGCACGGGTCCTACGATCCTAATCTCACTATGCCTCTCATTAACGGTCAGAAGATGGCCTGGTATGTCTTTTCTCCCGTCATGGATTGCCATGTCCGCCAGCGCGCCTATGCGCATGTGAATATGTGACTGACCGTGACCTCTTTTAGCGAGCCCTGCATTCGCGGCCATCGCTCGACCAAGTGCACCCACGCTAACGAACGATTGATGGTTCCCGTCCGCAAACCTGGTCGTCCTTTGAGTACCTGCCCTCACCAGGTATCTCGTCCATGCTCCTGCGGTCAGGTTACCGCCGCAATTCCGAGGAAGCAGAAGTGTCACTGTGGACCAAATTCTGCCGAAACCCCCGAAGTCAAGGCAGAGGCCAGTGACTTGACTAGGGACGCCACGCCTCAGAGCCCTTCAAAGGCCACAAATCCGCCATACCGAATACAGAAGACGACCACTAAGAATGGCGTACAACCTTCAGGTCGAAGGGAGTCGGTTGATACTACCGCACTTGAGAGGATGGACCCCAATATGCTAAACATTATGCCCGCCTACAGTGTTGCGCAACAGAAACCACCTGTTCCTATGCCGGACATATCAGCCTTTGGCGCCATGGGAATGGTCCCAGCTGATACACCATTTGGGCCCATGATGTATCCCGTGTTTCCACCTCAAATGCCGCCTCCTATGATGGGCCCAGATGCCACGAATGGCATGGCCAACGGGCATTCTCCTCCCCTTGCGAAGGGCCAGGCGCCGGACAAAGACAACAAACCAAAGGTTGGCTCCTGCTGTGGTGGCGGTGCCAGCAACGGCGCCACCACATCACTTCCCCAGTCCTCGACGGCGGTCTCAAGTCCAAACATCACAAGCGAGAGGAAGACCAAGAGCTGCTGCTCGTCGGGGATCAGCTCACCAAAGACAGAACCCAAGTCCGACGTGTTACCCGCATCCGCTGTCCCCCCGACGAACGGGCTTGTCATGCCCGCTTTTCAACCACCAATGGTCATGCCAAACGGGATGTATCCTTATTACCCTCAACCGACCATCTTTACCTACCCGCCCCAGTATGGATCGTTCCTACAACCTCTCCAACCGGAACAATGGCGCCAAGTGATGGCATCAATGACATTTGCTGCTCAGGGCGGTATGCCAGCTCCATATGCTATCCCCAATGCAGTGCCATACCCAGCGCAGGGGACGCCTCACTCAGCCGCTGGCACATCTCACCAGTGTACCTGTGGTGAAACTTGTCAGTGCGTTGGCTGCGCGGCGCACCCATACAACGATGCGACCCAGAGTTACGTGCGATCAGCGTGGGAGAGCATGATGGATGACCCTCAAAACCCTCGAGCAAATAGGCATGGAGACCACGGGCATACCCATGTCAACGGCCACGGAATCAATGAGACACCAGTTCATAATGATTCATCCAACCCTGACGATCTACCAGTGGTTAGCTCGGTTGAGGGCACAAGATCGCCAACCGCCCCGGAAACGCCGTCCGAGGCAGCCTCGGGAATGAGCGAGGAACAAGCACTCTCGGCCAGCGACTTTTTCTTCGTCAGTTATCCATTTGGGGACTCATGTGCCGGCGAGACGTCCAGCTGCCCCTGTGGCGAAGATTGCCAATGTCTCGGCTGTACTATACACAACGGTCCGGACACCATCTTGGACCCGGAAGACCAGGCCTCCTAGTTAGCAACTTGCTGGCAAGAGGAGAACCGAGCCGCTCGATACCTAGCAGATGGGGAAGACATGAATAAAGAAAAGGGAAGGGTCCGGGTTTACTCAAAGTACTGGATGAGAAAAATATATCAGAGAGATGTAGTATAGGATGGCCAGGTTGTTTGCATTCAATGAGATACCCCTCCGTAACGATGGAATGAGTTACCAGCAAGAAAAGTTTCCAACAAGAAGAGCTTTTTAGAAGATCGTTTGGAACCAAAAAACCATAATCCACCTCTGTAGCTATGTGACATGTGCTGAAAGCGCATAATTGGAGGTTTGCCTGCTTTGCTGTTTACTCCTGTCTCTCCTTTTGGGCGTCTAAAGATCCTACAGCAGGTAGAGCCTTCAGGCCTAATGTCCTGTTGCCGATGGCGCATCTGGGTCTTTTCGCGATTCTGTTACGTTTTTTTCTTGCCAGGTTCCATCAAGTCTTAAAAGAGCACAGCGCTCCAGGTTCATCGAGGTTTTCGAGAGGAAGTTGGAAAGTGGAGCGCACTGTGCGGTTCCGACTACAAAACTCGAGCTCGAAACCTCCTGAGCTTGGATATGTTAAGCTTCAATTGGGACATTGAGCCAACGTCACATGCAAGGAACCGCCCTTTTGGACCTGAACCGACAGCCGCCTCAAGCTCTCATCGACTCGGAATATTCAATGGATCATAGGAATAGCTCGCGCCAGCGGTCTCCCCATCGCGACCGTCGTTCTCACGAGTGGAATGACAAGGGCACCCAGGATCGCGACAGACGCCCCAGGGACTCTCGCTCGCGCACGCGATCACCCAATAGAGCCAAAACATCATCATCGCGACGTGAAAGGCCGTCAGAGCAGTCAAGCCATCGCCACTCGTCAAAACATCGCTCTTCCCACAGGCATCGCGAACATGCCAGTCGCACAGCAGGAGCGCGCGTGAGCGCCGACTTGCCATTCTCAGCAAGGCCACTATCCAAAGTCGACTTGCAAACCTTCGAGCCGGTGTTTGCCGACTACCTCAGCCTCCAGAAGCAGAAGGAAATTGAGGACATGGACGAGCGAGAGGTCAAGGGGAGGTGGAAGAGCTTCGTGGGGAAATGGAATCGGGGTGAGCTGGCCAAGGGATGGTATGATCCGGAGAGGTTTGCCCAAATTACCGCGGACCCGGAACGCTCTCAGAGGACGTACATGAGAACCAAAGATGAACCCAAATACGACAAGCGCGATGACGAAGATGAGAGGAATGCTGAGAGCGACGAAGACGAGGATGAGGACTACGGGCCTATTCTTCCTGCGACGGAGTCTAACCGTCGCGCCGGCCCCGGGATTCCCACGCTCCAGGACCTCTCCCTCCGCACCGAGTTAAACGAGGAGGACAGGTTAGCATCCATTGCAGCCCTCCGCGACGCCCGTAAGGCCGATCGCGTGCTGCAAAAGGAGCGTCTCGACGACCTCGTCCCCCGCGCAGAGTCCGGAACGCGTGAGCGCAAGATGGAGAAGCGCCAGCTCGTCAACGAGAAGATGCGCTCGTTCCGCGAGAAGAGCCCTGGCATGGAGGCCGGCAACGAGCAGGAGGTCATGGGCGGCGGGGACTCGCTCGCAGAGTTCAAGCGGGCGAAGGAGAACGAGCAACGACGCAAGACGGAGCGAGAGATCCGGCGCGAGGAGGTAGATCGGGCAAAGAGGGAGGAGATGGAGGAGAGGCGCAAGGCGTGGAAGGAGAGGGAGGAGGGGACGGTAGGGATGCTGAAAGAGTTGGCGCGGCAGCGCTTTGGGTAGTCATGGGCGTGTCATTCTTCTACGGGAGTTCTACTGGGAATGGCGTGAAACATTATTGTTTTTGGGGTTGGAGTCGTTGCGAATGGATGCTCTTCACACGCTTGCTTCCAGTTTGTAGTGCGTACCGATGGCACTTTCGGCGCACTGTGGGACCGGCAATTTGGTCCACTCCGATCAAAACTCTTCCACGACATCGACGCTTGACAGAGAAAGCAACTTCGGCTCAGAGAACGTACAGACCAACGCGAACCCATTAACCAGGAGCCTTGTACTCAAGCGTGAACAGCTGTCAAAAAGAAAACTCAGGGTTCCTCAGCACCATTTCGCCTTTTCCTAGCTACGGCCCTGGGCTCAGGAAGACTCACGCTTGCTCTCGCATCGCCCACTGCCCAAAAGACACTCTCAACCGATAACGAGGGACGATCACTACAAAAAAATGGCTAACGAAGTTGACTATGGCTTCGGCGGCCTCATGGACGACCCGGAGGACTACTACCCGCCGACGCCGCCGCACAAGGAGGACATGTTCACAATGCAGAGCGGCAAGCACATCACCCTCCGTCTCGTCGGCTCCAGCCCCACGGAGGCCCATATTGTATGGAACGGCTCCAAGATGATCTCCGACTTCTTCGAGGACGAGCCAGCGCGCGTGCGTGGTCGGACCGTCCTCGAGCTCGGCGCTGCAGCGGGACTGCCCAGCCTCGTCGCCGCCATCCTGGGCGCTCGCAAGGTCGTCATGACGGACTACCCGGACCCGGACATCGTGAACGTCATGCAGAAGAACGTCGACAGCTGCGACGAGACGGTGGAGCCAAAGGGGCGCATCGCCGATGTAGTCGACGCCATGGGATTCGTCTGGGGAGCTGACCCGGTACCGCTTCTCGCCCGCCTTCCAGCCTCAGACGATGCGCAAGGCTCGCGCTTCGACGTGCTTGTTCTCGCGGACCTGCTCTTCCGACACAGTGAGCACGGCGCGCTGGTCAAGACGATCCGCGAGACGCTGCGCAAGTCGCGCGACAGCGTCGCCTACATCTTCTTCACGTCGTACCGGCCCTGGAAGAAGGAGCTCGACGAGCGCTTCTTTGACATCGCCCGCGAGCAGGGTTTCGAGGTCGAGCAGGTGTCGGAGCGCCGCCTTGACAAGCCGCTGTTCGACAACGACCCAGGCGATCTTGACGTGCAGAAGACAGTGAGAGGATTCGCGGTGCGATGGCCCGTCGAGGCATGTGAATGAGCGAAAAAAAAAAAGAGCATAACCAAATACAAATAAATGGGATCAGGATGCGATGACGACTTCATGACAATACATGCTAATCCTCACGTTGGGACGTTTCTTTTGCCGGTGCAATCTGTGAAGCAGCTTTGGTAATATCGACGTTACGTTACCTTCCCCTAGAGGCAATTGAGTTGCGCTACAGTGTGTGGCTCAATGCCCAGCGAGTGATAAGAACTGTGTGGTTTCCGCTTCCCCACATGACGATGGGACTTCTCGCATTCTCGTCCTTCGTCGGGCGCGTACATTAGCCGCTCTAACCCCCAGAGCAAACCGGACTCGATGGTCCCTTCTGCATCGTAGCATTTCTCACACACGTCCTCATACGAGAGAACGTCCAAGTCGCAACTCTTCTCGCGGTTCATCTGGCCACAGGTCCAACATACACATACATACCCATTGGCCCGAAACCTGCAAGCGACGCCCAACCTACATAAAACCACAACGCAGAGCCCGCCCTCGTGAACAGAGTACCCCCTCCCGCCGTAGCGTACCGAGGACCCGGCCGCGAGCGTCATGTCAGCAGCCGAGAAGCCAACCTCGCCGTACCTGAGCGACCTGGACCGGGATGGCTTCGTCGTCATCAAGGCCATCGTCGGCGGCGACAAGCTGGAGGAGCTGCGGGCGGCAAGTAGCAAGGCTACGGAGCTGGCGCGTGGGGGCGCGTGGCCGCACGTCCGGACGGTGGGCAAGCAGTTCCCGCCGTGGGATGCGAGCGCGGCCAGGGAGCACGGAATCTGGGGCGTGCAGCACCTGATGAACCCAGCGCTACCAGGCCACGAGGCATTCACGGAGCTGTACTTCTCCGAGACCATTCTCGGCATCGTCAAGCAGCTGCTGCAGTGCGGGGACGAGCATCTCATCATGGAGCTGTTCAACATGCTTGTGCGGCCCGAGACGGACTTCGAGTTGAGGTGGCATCGCGATGACATCCCGGCCGAGGCTATGCCGCAAGAGGAGATGGAGCGTCTGGGGGAGCCCGCCTACCACGCCCAGTACAACTTTGCCCTCTGGGACGACGACTCTCTGGTCGTGGTTCCCGGCTCGCACAAGCGGCCGAGGACCGACGCGGAGCGAAACGCCGACCCGTTCGAGAAGACGCTTCCGGGCCAACTCGTTGTCAAGCTCGAGCCTGGAGACATCGTCTTTTACAACAACAACATTCTACACCGCGGAGTGTATAGGTCCGAAAAAGAACGGATGACGCTGCACGGATCGGTGGGACATGTGAGCGGGAGCAGTCTCCGGGTGAGGAACGTGCTGCAACACGGAGTCGGTAGTTGGGTTGACGATTGTGCGTTTGGGCTGCTTAAGAAGGGGGAGAAACAGCGAGCGGAAGAGATGAGAAGACGACTTGTTCAGCTGGGAAGTAAGAGCGGTCAGATCGGCTATTCCCACCAGGGCTGACGACTGCGGAGGGGGGCCAGCGAGCGGAGACTCACACACTTTGCGAGACGATGAACATTGGCTGAGCTGTCTCGGGCAACAGGATGGACTCCCTCCCCCTGTTGGACATTGCAACGACAGTAGCCATATACAGGTTGGCGATAGGTAATGCCAGGCATTCGCGCTGCCATGGGAGATGCATAAGGGCAAGGTTCATCCAATAGACTTGGGCATTTATTGCAACTTTGGCACACACTTGTGCCACAAACCGAAAGCCGGACCAGATCTGAATCTCCCCCTGTCAGTTCCGTTTGGCTTCATACCGCATGGCATGAGACAAGCAGCGGCCAAGTTAGTGACCAAGAAGGCAGTGTCTTGAGACTTCCCGAGACTGGTCCGAGAAGCAAGTGACCAAGAAAAAGATTCCCCAGACTCAGACCACGCGTACCCCAGAAGACAACGTTGGAGGCGGGGGTTGGGTTGTCGGTATCTGGGGTTCCGGCCCAACCCCACATTCTTGTTACCCCGGATGTGATCTCATCATAACATACCGGGGCTACGTCGGGAAACCTAGAGTCTCATAAAGATATGCGAGGTGTGCGATATGAAGACCCGAATATTGCATGAGAAGCCAGCAGAGGAAATACTCGATGCAGGCGAGGCGTACTTGTGTCATACTATTTGGGACCGAGAGCATCCTTCTCAACAAGGGCGGGTGGACAGTGGTCGTGTGACAGATACAAACGAGTCAGCGAGGCCCTGGAGACCCCTAGTTACTGGTGGAAAGCCAGGGATTTGTCGGTTGCGAATTAGGAGGCAGGTTCAAGATTGTATAGGTACTGTTAATGCAACTTTGAACTCCACGGAGACCCAGAAATGTGCCAAGGCTTGCGTGCCGAAGGTGTGGCGGGTGAAGTGCAACCAGGCCGTAGGTTAAGCGCATCCCAGCGGTCGATCGCGTTGAGACTTGGGAAGCAGCCCAGCTGCGGGCGATATGTTACGACGAGCTCATACGATGCTCTAGCAGCGTGACTGATGCTTGAGCCGAGATGGGTTTCTGGGGCTAGACCTGATCTAACTTACTTGCTTACCCCACACACGCCTCCGGCGTTGCTCTCCGCACCTTCAACATGCCCCGGCTAAGACGCGCAGGTCGTCAACCGCTGGTGTCTTGACTGGCTGAATTCGACAACTCTTCCTAGTTCAACCTTATTCGCCTAACTAGACGCTAAGCCGGGGGGACTCCAACATCCTGAGGTCGTGTTTGTGCCAGAACGAAGGGAAACCATAATCCGTGAAGTCGGGTTTGTAACCGCCGGGTGAGCCGACCCTGATACCGAGTATGCTCGCCTGAAGAGATTTTGGTCAACAAAGGAAGCCCCCGATCCAAGCTGCGACAGCACCCGCTCGACGCTGTGGGCAGGCGCCCTTGACCCTGACGCAGAGGCTGACCATGACTCTTCTGAGTGGTGCTCTTGCGTGGAGGTGGGGGGGAGGCTAATGTAGGCATTGTGTTGTCAAGCGGGATGTACAGTACCTGAAGTGACGGGAGGCTTAGGGGACGCAAGATATAGTTAGAGTCTGGTCATCGCTCGCTGGGGTGGCAGACCTCTGACGTCCAAGCCGTAGTGCTCGGTGATATCGCACGCAAAAGTAGTATCGACCAAGGAAATAGCCCTTGATTGTTTCACACGGTTGAGGCTCCCACGCACACCCTCTCTGGCTTTGAGGGATCATGCCCACAAGGGATGCTGTGCGCACGAGTCCACAGCAGTGAGAAGAGAACGATCTGCAGGGTATCACTCTTGCCTCCTTTGCTCCGTTTCGCCCCGCTCTCCGCTCTCCCAACGAAAAGACGGCTTGCATTCCCATCTCCCGGCCTCCACAAGGTCACATAGTCCGGGGCTAATGGCGGGTCGAGCGGCTGTGGGGAAAGAAGGTGGGCAAGTCGAACGTGGAGGGCATCTTTCTGAATAATGGGAAATGTTGAAAGATACAGCAAGGTGTACGAGATCGTCTGGACGAAGTATTCGCAATGATACATACTTGAAAGCAAGCACGTGTGGAAGGGAAGTGAAGGTCGGAGGGACGGATCGTACTGTTGGCTGCGGTAGGGAAGTTGGGCCACTTGTAACTTGCATGTCCGGAAGGTAAGAGAGGTGGGAGGTATCTTTGAGGGGAACGTGGGATTTGAATGCGTAGATGAACCGGGATAGGGGGGATAGGGGTGAGAACTGATGAGGAGACGAAACCCAGCGTGGTGATTTGCCAAAGGTTGTCCTTTCTCCGGACCAGCGCAACGAGATGCAATCGACGGATACGATACGATACAGGGTCACGATTCATCGGTGACAGAACGGACAAGGTTGATGCAACGCGGCGACAGTGGCAGGATCATGGCTTTGAAAAGGATAAGCCGAGAGTCAAGAGTCACGCTTCTCAACAGGTGAGAATTTGATGAAGGGGGGGAAAGGAAAAGGAAAAAAAAAGGACAAAAGGACAAGGGGAAGCCACAAAATGTGAGGCCTGCGGGCAAGTTCACCCAAAGACGAGCGAGGAAGGCGGGCCCGGGACGAGTCCCCAAGCCACAAGCCAGGACCGAAGCGGGCCAACCACAAGAGGCAGCATTCGTAACAGATCCACTTTCCACATTCGGTATGTGTAGTCGCAGCGAGGTTGCTCGCCCTGGATCAATTCACAACCCCGTGATTGGTCCCTTACCCCGCTCCCACCGGTTCAGTGAGATGGTAGGACGCACCATCGCGGCGCCTTCTGGCACGCCAGCGGTACGTATCCTGCCTCGACGCCGCTAATCACGCACGTACTGGGCGGCGGGCGCCCGCCCCCCCCCCCGCTTCAACAAACCATGAGGACAGTGCGAGTGGGTAAAGCGGGCCTTTCTTTTCTTCTCCAAAGTGCGGAGTCAACCCCAGATTGCCTGCCCCATGGGGGGCTCCTTGCAGCCAAGCTCAAGTGCAGGCATCGCGCTGCGCTGTCCGATGCGATGGAGGGGGAAGGGCCTTCCGTGGAGGACACCTGGACAGATATCGGCCGTACGGGGGGACGATTAAGAACAACGTCCACCCCGTAAGCAAGGGCAGATCAACACGTATGATACGACTTTGCATTACGAACCTTTGACGCGCTGGAATGCTGAGCGCCAAAGTGCGCAGGGTCCTCCAAGAAGGACGAAGCCGAGACAAGTTGCCGCCATCTCATCTCAGTTCTCAGCCAGTTTCCATTGTGCGCTCACCCCCAACCCCCAGACCCCGTCCAGCCCAGTCAGCGACCGCCGACCAGCCCGTGGCTCCGCCACCGGCTTGGCTTGGCCTGGCCAACTTGGCCTGGAGGTTTCCCTTACGTAGGTTGACGTGTTGAGCCCTCTTTCCTCGTCTTGTTGCTTTTGCTTCGGCTGCACATTTGACCCCCCCTGCGGATTTTGTGTCTTGTGGACCCATCCAGTCGCTACTTTTTCCTCATCCCTCGCTTTTATTTTCTCCTGGGCGGTCTAGTATGTCATAGCCCTTGGTAATCGGGGCTGTAAGACATACTTGACGTGTCCTTCCTTGCGTGCTGCCCTGCGTACTGCTCTGCTTACTGCCCTGCGTACTGCCCTGCGTGAATGGAGTAACTTCGGCTCTGTCTTTGTGCGATGCGGTTTGGAGATACCCCAGACTATTACACCAACCCACCTTTGTTTTTTTTATTAGTGCTGCGTTCTCCTCTCACTCCCGAATCAACCCCGGGTCCAATCTTCTCACCTCCAATTTCCCCGCCCTGGTCCTTGCGCCCGCGCTTGTCGTGCCTTGCCTTGCCTTGCCAGGTGTACTTCGTACACAGCAAGACTCCGGTGCTTCCCTCACCGGACTCCAGACCGGGAGCCTCTCCGAGGAACTTCCCCAGAGTCCAGGAGCCCTCCCCGGAGTCGCCCCAGAGTCGAACCCCTCCCTAAGGCGTTGCAGACCTGCATGCGTTCGAATACAGTACCGGTACCTACGTGTCACTCTGCTTCTTCGCCCCAGGCCACACACCATTCTGCTTTTTGCTTCTACAAATCCCACAACTGGCACTCCGACTTCCCACACATACCGCACTCCGACTTTCCTCATCGCATCCGCCTTCTCCTCTTCTCTCTCTCCGCTCTGGTCGCCACATTACCACCCTTCCCGGTTTTCCCTTCTCTTCCCACACAGTAACTTAGCCTAGTGCCCGATCCAGCCACACCAGCCAGTCTCCCGTCCGCCCCCCCCACTCAACCACTGCCAAAGCAACCAAGATCACACTCATCGGAAATGCTGGTAAGTTGATTGTTCACTCGGTTCCTGCAACCCCGAGGTGAGGCCCCATCCCATTCCATCATCGTCCGCCCCATTTGCCCATCTCGACTCCCTCTACCCCAGCTCGATCCGGTGCCAGCTCCCCGGTGCCAGCTCCAGACACACGCCGCCTTCCCTTTCCTCCCTCCCCCAAGGTGACCTCCTCAAGCCCCCCCAAGGTCTCGACTCTGTTTCCTCCTGATGCTGCATCGCCGTCTGCCTCTATGCCACCGTGCCCGTCTCCCTTGCTTCAGCACTCACACACGCCCTCACCTTGTCTATCCCTTCCGCATACACTCCTACAGCACTGTCCGTGTACTCCGGAACCTCGTTGGCCTCGCCACCTTCAGCTTCTTTGTTCCCCACCACCGCTCCTTCGCTCCCACTCGTTGCATCTGACACCGAGGACGGCAACGTACACTTTCACCCGCCTGTCGGAAACACTTTCCGAAGCCCTGTCACCCCCCTCCATCACTAGCACCGCCAGAGTTGACAGGCCTGGGGTACCCTCCACGAGAGGGGACACACCTGAGAGGGGACACACCCGAGAGACGGCCTAAGGAGAGGGGAACCTCCTTGGGGGGGGGTATGCAGCTTGCCGTGGCCGTGGCCGTGGCCAGTCCGTCCCGGGGAAACGCTCCCAAATCTGTCTCTGATTCTCGCATCCCCTTCCGCACTTCCACACTTCACGGGCCACCTTCTATCCTCCCTCCGCATGCCATGCCCTTCCTTTAACGCACCCCGCAATCTATCTCCAGCCTGCATCTCCCAAGCTCCAATTTTGTCTTGTTTCTCTTCTCCCTTCCTTTGTCACCGCTGTCCAACTCTTTCCCCACATCCTCTCGTGTCTGCCTGTACAATCGCTTCACTTGTCGACGTCTGAGTAACCTGGCTTACCATGCTTGCCGTCCAGTCTATGGAGGGCCCTCCTCGGTCCTTGGGCGGTCCCGCGATGCCTCTCATCTCTCCAGATCCTGGAGAACCCCGTCAACCGAAGCCCAAGACGCTGCCTTGCAAATACTGCAGCAAGCGATTCAGGTAAGCCCCTGCCCCTTTGCCGGCCACGCCCTGAGACGCTGACAAGTCCTGCCACTATACAGACGAGTGGAACACGTTCAGAGACATGAACGCACGCACACAAAGGAGAAGCCCTTCTCTTGCGGCTGGGATCGTTGTGGGAAAACATTCGGAAGACGGTGCGTTCATGTTAGCTGGCGTCCAATGCCGAGACTAAATTGCAACATCCCCCAACTCCTCCTACCCGCCTTCATCTGCTCACCCGCTCGCTCACTTACTCACCGGTCACTTACACACCCACGCACTCACTTACTTACTCACCCACCCATCCATTTCCTTCTACCCATCCACACTACTTCCTCGGCCACTTGATGTTGATCGTGTTTCTACTCGGCCTCTCTGTTTTACTCTTCCATCCTATATCTCTCTCGTTTCTCATACATATACTTATATGGATATCAGGGATCTTCTCGTCCGACATGAGAAACTTGTTCATCTCAATGAAGGAAATAAAGATGGCAACCGCCCCAGGAAGTTGTCCTCCAATACCTCCTCCACCTCTCACAAGACGTCGGTATCAGACGGCCTAGATGCCGAAGCCATCGGCCTACGTCATCACGCTGTTCATCGACAGCGACCAATTCAACAATCTTTGGCGCAACCACCGCCACCGTTTCATTCCGGTTCAGGCCCTCCTCCTCCAACGTCCTCAGCGCCCCAGGACCCACGAGTGCCAGCAAGACCCGATGCCTGCAATCTTGATCTCCTATCAGATGCTGCTCTCGCAAGTTCAGGGAACCCGGTCCAACCCACCAACGATTTATCTCACCAGCATTCGCACGCAGACGCCAGGAGAAAAAGCTATGCCGACACCATTGTGTCCTACTCAGACCGCTCTAGAGATGAGGGACCGCCACTGGGACCTGGCTATGTGCCTCAGCCGTCGACTATTTCGTACGACGATTATAACCTATTCCTCGACGAATTTTCCTCCTCTACGCACTTTCTTCCTCCTCACTTTGAGCCCGATCAGCAGATGAGCATGTGGTCTCGGAGCCCCGGAGGCGTCACCTCGCAGCGACGTCCGTCCAAGTCTACATCTCTTTTCCCAACTCGATTCCCGAACATGCCCTCAGACGCACGGGACCCAGGGGATCCTTCCGCGCGTGGCCATGAGGAAGCATCTCGGCCATCGACCCTCCGGATTTCGGTAGTTGATCATACTGTCATCAAGAACAGGCTGGACGAGTTTTCTTCTGTTTTACCCAACGATTTCGTATTCCCATCACGACACACTCTGACGAGATTCCTGGAAGGATACATCGGCGGCCTTCACGAACACCTCCCATTCTTGCACCTGCCGACTTTCTCACCAGTGGAGACGGCACCTGAACTGCTTCTGGCAATTCTCGCGGTGGGCGCACAGTACCGATTTGAAAAGAATCGAGGATATGCTCTTTGGTATGCGGCAAAGGCCGTTGCTATGGAACAGATCCGTCGCAGGCGAATTTCCGAAGTCCACGCCTTGCTGCCGACACCTGCAGCGTACAGTCCTCATTCTACCAGACCGTCTCCAAATACGACCTATCGACATTCTTTCGCATCGGCGCAGTCAGAGCGACCAACGACGCAAGATACCCACCGAGAGCCTTAGTAAGTTCTCTTCGTGCACTGAAGACATGCCTCCGTTCTAATCGACGTTCAACAGCTCTCCAAATACGCCACAAGCGCGAATCGAGACCATCCAAGCGGTTTTGTTATTATTTGCTGTAGGCCTCTGGGGCGTGAAGACCATTCTTCACGAGGCACTTTCACTGCAAAGCAACCTGGCAATCTTGATCCGGGAAGAGGGTCTCGTGGCAGAGGGGAGCCAGAGTGCGGTAAATGACTGGGAAACGTGGATTCGTCTGGAGACGGCGACTAGAACGAAACTGGTCGCCTACTCTTTCTTCAACCTCTGCAGCATCGCCTACAACATGCCGCCATTACTGCTGACATCGGAGCTGAATCTCCATCTACCTCAGAGAGGCAAGCTTTGGAGAGCAGAGACTGCCTGGCAATGGCAGGAAATGCGACAGGCTACACCAATTGTGGACTTCACGCTACACGATGCCTTCTCTCGGTTGTTTGGCCGCACGAACCAGGGACTCCCAACGCAGCTGTCGTCCTTTGGAAGTCATATTCTCATTCATGCCTTGATTCAACATATCTACCTGCTGAAACAAACGTCTTTTGCCACTGGCTCGCCCTACGACATTCACCGAACGATGAAGCCTGAGGATGTCGAAGAAGTCACGCAGGCGTTGCGAGTATGGCAGACTAGCTTCGAGGATCAACACCAACTCAGAGCCGCGGAGTCTGGCCATTTCAGCGTGTCGGACTCGATTGAAGGAGGTACTCTGGATTTCACAGCGACGGCGCTGCTTCGCTTGGCATACATACGACTATACACAGACGTCTCCCCCTCCACGGCGCTCGAAACCCGAGACCCGCTGCTGGTGGCGTCGGCTTTGAGTAGGACTCCGCTGTTAGTGAGAAGCCTCAGGTTGCATCGGGCAGTCTTCCAAGCGATCCATGCGCTCTCCATGTTGGTGAAGGCGGGAGTCAACTACGTGGCCAGGACTAAGTCGGCCGAATGGAGCATTCAACACTCGCGTGAGTTACACTACCGAGTTAACACCGCCCTTCTTGTACTAACTTGAATTACTAGTATGTAACTTGGAGTGTGCTATCCTTGTTTCCAAGTGGTTATTAACACTGGCGGCTATCGGACCTAACAATCCTCCCATTACTCACGAAGAGAAGGCCCTCCTTGAGATGGTGCGGCGTATGTTGGATGAGACGGAGTTTGCGCTACCGATTGATCCTTCTCTCTCCAGCGCCGGCATGGAAATAAGTCAGATGGAAGTGACGACAAGTGACAGCACTAAACTTCGACAACTGGCGAGCGCCGTGGTACGGCTCTGGGCTGAAACATTCAAGGGAAGCCACATTTTCGACATGGTCAAGGTTATGGGATCGAGTCTTGACGGATACGCCGATTTACTCGAGAAGCCTAGAGACAGAACGCCGCCTGGCAGGATGGCGGTGGATTAAAAGGATTCATCAAGAAGGCGGGGATATTTCGGGTTTGGGCATGAGGGATGGATGATACGACGATTCAACGAACCAAGCGTGTTTGCATCGGCCATGGCATGTTGATCTTTGATGCCAGTTTTGCTCGCCTAGGCAAGGGAGCCGTGCATTTGGCATCAGACAAGAGCCATCACAGTACTCTGGTACATGGTTGGGGGGCTGGACAGTACACAGTCCTTCACAAGGGAACTGGTCATGACCAAGATTTTGGCATCATGTATGATAAGGTTTTTTTTTCTTTTTCGTAAGGAAAATCCCTGGACATTGGTCCACAGGGAGGGTGGCCAGTCCAAGGGAGACTGGCCTAAGATGGTGTCCATTGTACGTACAGGTAGCTGACAGGAGCTAAAATAGGGGTCCTCGAGGATTTGGGGTTGACTTGAGGGTGTTTAAAGTTTGCTACTTGGGTTTTGTTCCTATTATTGACTTAATAAGTTGATGCGTCAGGCGGGAGACGCCAAATGTGGATGTGTGAGCCTGTGACTGTGAATGAGGTTGTGAGGTCGTGGGCTCCACGCGGTAAGCTTTAGAGTCAGGTTGGAGGCACGCACCAACGTCATGTGATGGGGTTGGCCAATAAACACGTAAGTGCTGCATTTCCCCAGAGTCGCATCGCCCCTGGTCTGGAGCACTCTCACATGCATTTTCCTGGGCTCTCTAGTGCGAAGCACCTTGACTTGGTGCTAGTTGGCTCTAGCGGTCTAGACGGACGAACTGAACCAAGCGATTGCGGGGCCGAGCCGAGTGTGGAGGGAGAAAGTGGGGATAGTAAGTACCTCGGCATCTTGCGGCGCGCGTCGGACTGTGTGACGACTTCACCCTCGTTTGAATCTTGTCAGCCTCGGGCAACTCGGTACTGGACCCTTGTGTTAAGTAGTAGTGGAAGCTGCCGGTTTCTTTTCAGCTCTTACCTGGCTAGACTCGGGCGTTCTCGACCTTGTTCATCACCGCTACGATTCCAGGACCGAGACCACACCCACAACACCGACTCCCAACGTCAAGATGCCTTTCGCAACAGAGCTGACCCGACGGCTGGGCATCCGAGGTTCGTGAACCCACCTTCCGCGCATCGTCCCTGACTCCACGATATCCTCATTGCTGACGTCTCCTTTTTCTCGTCGTCTAGTGCCCGTCGTCCAGGGCGGCATGATGCACGTTGGCACCGCCGACCTCGCCTCGTCCGTCTCCAACGCTGGCGGTCTCGGCATCATCACCGCCCTCATCTTCCCCACGCCCGCCGCCCTCCGTGACGAGATCCGCCGCTGCCGCACCCTCACCCCTCACCCCTTCGGCGTCAACATCACCCTGCTCCCGGCCATGGTGCCCCCGGACTACGGTGCCTATGCCCAGACCATCATCGACGAGGGCATCCGCATCGTCGAGACGGCCGGCAACTCGCCCGGCCCCGTCATCGCGCAGCTGAAGAAGGCCGGCGTCACCGTCCTGCACAAGTGCACCACCATCCGCCACGCCCAGAGCGCCATTAAGCTTGGCGTCGACTTCCTCAGCATCGACGGCTTTGAATGCGCCGGCCACGTCGGCGAGAGCGACATCACCAACTTCATCCTCCTCAGCAAGGCCCGCCAGACCCTCAAGGTGCCCTTCATCGCGAGCGGCGGCTTCGCTGACGGCTACGGGCTGGCCGCCGCTCTGTGCCTCGGCGCTTGCGGCGTCAACATGGGCACCCGCTTCATGTGCACCCAGGAGGCCCCCGTGCACATCAACGTCAAGGAGGAGATTGTGCGGGCCCAAGAGACGGACACGACGCTGCTGCTGCGCCGCTGGAAGAACACCACCCGCTTGTTCAAGAATAAGGTAGCGCTCGACGGGCTCAAGGTAGAGCTGGAGAGCACCAGCGGCAAGTTCGAGGAGGTTGCGCCGTATGTCAGCGGCAAGCGAGGCAAGGAGGTGTTTATCAACGGCGACACGGAGTTTGGTGTAAGTCCAAGGCCATCCCTTTCTACTCTTCCTAAAGATTCTGTGCACTAAAAAGCCGCTTCCAGGTCTGGACAACAGGACAGGTCATTGGTCTGATTCACGACATCCCCACATGCGATGTCCTCGTCAAGAGAATCGAGAAAGAAGCCGAGACGGCTTTGCGGGAGAGGCTGGCTCTTCTGGTGCCAGAGTCAAAGCTATAGAGCATTGTATGAGTTTTGTATGGGTTATGAACTGGGCACGATAAACTCAGGCTGTTGTTTGGTCTTTTATCCGTTAGATGCGTACATGGACGGCTTAGCAGGGATTACCGTATCCCCCATCTATAAATCTATTATCTAGACGTCAAAAGAGATATCTTCTAAATCATCAGTCATCATTCCCTCAGCCTACTCGAAGCGGTAATGAGGCTTGGTCGAAATCCTGGGGTCTGTGAAAGGCAGAGTCTCGGCGATGCCACTGCGCTTGCTCGTGCGTGCTGGCGCGACTCTGCGGCTTGGGCTGTTGTAAGATCAGCTCCGGGACGCCGCGGCTCTCGAAAGCCCATTGCTCGGCCTGGAAGAGGCTTGTGCCCGTCTCGATCAGGGAAATTTTGCCTCCAGGGCGTCCCATGCGCCATCCCGCGGGCGTAGTCCGCTCTGTCTGGGCGGGAGCCGTGTCCTCGGTGAGGTGCATGTTCATCTCTAGCATAGCGCCGCGCACGCCGCAGTAGATGGTTTCCGACAGATCGGACGCTTTGGCAAGGCAGTAGACCCGGTCGTACGAAGGACTGCCGATATGGATAGTGGCATCCGGGCGCCAGAAGTCCCACCGAGACTGCCCGTGGAACGGACACCGCGTGCCGCCCTGGTGGTTGCACCGCGCGGACCGCCACTGCGACGGCCACGTCTGGTTCCACACCTTGGACTCGTCCCGCTGGCTGGGGAATGGCCAGTTGGCGGAGCACGGCAGGGCGGACGTGTGGTGGTATGCCTTTGGGTACCGGAAGTCGAAGAGGCGGATGTCCGGCGCGGTGTTGCTCCCCGCGACGAAACGCTCCGTGCCGTAGACGAGGAGGGAGCTGCCTGCTTCGTAGGGCTGGAACCGGTCTCGGTAGATGGCGTCGTGTGGCGACGGTGTGCGGATGTCCATGAGCCTGTAGTGAGATTAACAACATGTCATGCTGGGGGCGGTGTTGAAACCCGCCTGTAAGTGCCGTCATCCCAAGCGCTCAGCAATAGACTCTCACTTCCTCCACCTCTGACGGGTTCAATGGCGCGAACGGTCGTCTTCTCTCCAATCCGAATGTCCGTGAGAGTGGCCGCCTCGTCGAGAACATGCAGATTACTGGAAGCGTTGAAGAACTCCAGACCCGTTGGTGTTATTTTGCCCCAGCGCAACGGCTCACGGCTACCGCCCAGCGCACACGCCATGACGTCTTTGCCCATGAACTTGACGCCCCTGAGGAGAGACGGCTCGTCCACGGCGCTAGTCTGCGAAAAGTCGTGATGCGCCGCTGGGTTCAGCGTGTCGTGGTCGAGGTCGTGCAGAGCCAGGAGGGAGCCCTTGCAACTCGCCAGCAGATTCGTCTCGGGCTGCCACTCGGTCCATGATACGGCCAGTTGACCTGGAGATGTCCTCATGGGGTCGAACACGCGGTCGACTTCATGTGCGTCGCCCAGCGTCAGATCCCGGAGCGACGTTTCGAAGTCGTCCTCGGCCGACAAGATCTGGATGTCTCCGTTTGCCCTCCCCACGGCGACGACGGGGAGGCCGTGGCGCTCCATGACCGAGACGGCCGTCACGTCTCCGGTGCCGGGGCTGTAGCCGTGGGTTTTGCCCATGAGCTTGTGCCAGCCGTCGGGCCTTTTGCCGTGCTGCGGCTTCACGCGGACGAGGAGGTTCTCGCCCACTCCAGCCGCGACGACCTCGTCCTCCGAGTTGGGCGATAACCCGGCATCCAGCACGGCGTGGAACGACACCGACTGGGTCCGCGGGACTCGCTGATACCGCCCCGTCTGCTGCGGCTTCTTCTCGTGCAGCACGTTCACCCAGAAGCCGCGCCTGTCCCAGCAGCGGTCGAGATAGGTGGCGCGACGGGCGACGGTGTCCCATTCCGCGCGGGGGCCGACGGCGACGTCCAGCGACGGGAAGCGAGTCTTGACGAAGGTGCGCCAGCCGTCCTGCTGGACGACGGCGTGGGAGCGTCTCGTCGACGCCGCGAGGTGGGCGACGTCGCGGGCGGTGTCGAGGTGCTCGACAATGTCCAGGAGGAGATCGTCCGGGAGGCTTCCCAGAGACGGCGGCCTGTTCATTTTGCTGCGCGTTATTTGTAAGTTTTTTTTTGTTTTGTATATGAAGTAGTTGTGGTGTGAGCACTTCGGGATAACGATTCTCTTTTCAATCTTCATCCAAGTAGCCGACAAATCGCCCGCCACCACCAAGTGGATCACCGCCTGTAAGTAAGCTGGTTACCGACCGACCTGGGCAGTTCAGTTAGCGCCAGGCATATTTCCTTACCTGGACGACGTTTTGTCTGGTTCCGCCTCGAGAAAAGACGCCGGATTGAACCCATGACTGACGACTTTGATGACTCTGATGACTCACCTGTCTTGTCATCATCGACGTTTCGAAGTTCTGGTTAGCTGCTGACCGGGTGCATCAAGGATCCATCAAGCCGCCTAGGCCAGTCATCCTGGTAGACGATAGCTGACGGCATATCTGGGAAATGTTATCTATTACAACTGCCTACGGTTCTCTGACAGGCTCCCGTCTCACAACTAGTTTGCTGCATTATATGCGTCATTCGCCACGACAGAGGGCCGAAGAATTTCTTACGGGCCACACAGATCAATTTTAACAAGGTGTATACCTATCTGGGCATAACGTTACTGTGATAAACCTTGCATTGCCCCGAACGAAACCACCGCTCAAGCGTCCCAGCCCACGGAAACTCTTTCCAATACGACTCGTGTTCATGCGCAGGGGGAGAGATCGAAACTTTGATCACATGCCAAAGAGACGCACACCATCTCAGCCCTAAGAACAAACCTGGCGATTTACCGGGTGGAACAGAGATCCGGGTAGGATCTCGACCATGACGAAAGCTCCCAACGCACGCCAGATTCCCATTCTGATATCGAAAAAGTCAGCCCGTGACATGGCGTCGACCCGCATCTACCGACTCAGAAAGAACAACTTCGACAACATCTTGGAGGGAAGCTGAAGATTGAAAGGTGCACCCACTGGATGAACTCCTAGGAAAAGAAGTGAGCGCGGCCTCAGTTGGAATGGGCTCTGCAGCATCCGTGTGTTCACTCGGACGTTGTGTCGGCGCAGCGATGGTGTATACTCCTTTTGCAGAATGGTTAAAGAATATGCGACTTGGAGTGTTCTCGGGCAACTTGACGACACGGGCCCATTGAAGATGGCGTAGTTGGTTTAGTACATGGTGTGGCCTTGTTGTCATCTCCCGTTTAGAGCTCGTCCTGAACTGGATGATGTGAGTATTAAACAGAGTAACTATGCAAGGACGAGCTTACCGCAAGCGCCACTTCGTTGGGCGAGCCGCCCCTTCGCAGCCAGATTTCCGTGACGGATTCTCCTGGATTTATCGGCAGATAACTCCACATCGGGTTCTTATGGTAAGCATCAATCTCATCGTAGAACTGTAGATCCTCGTTGAGTCTGAGCATGGAGATGAACAAGACGTTCACGCCAACAAGCAGAGTACCTAATGATGCCTGGCTCGTTCAATTCCAGTGGCATCATTCTTGAACAAGCTTTTGAATCTATTGGATAAAATGAAAGATTTTCCAGTTCAGGTGGTGGCAAGGGATTGAGCCACAACGCGTTTTTCAGGTAGACAACGACAACGCTCCGCAATTTGATGCCCTTGATAGTCAATTAGAGTGGAATAAACAGTTTCAGGTTGGAGAACTTACATCGCTTCTGAACTGGACATCTTGCTTGCTCCAGAAGGGAATTGTACGCCACCTAGTTGATTTGTCGCGTTCGCCACAGAGAGGTGTCCCGACACCCGAGGTGACTCGTCTGATGCCGAGATGATCTTCCAAGACGTAGAAGAAACCGTCCAGTGGGATTGGTGTTGCATTCCAGACTAATTGGGCTCCAGGAGAGGGTCGGTTCGACATGGTATTGACATAGTTGATGCCTTGGATCTCCACGTATGTCACCCACACATCCTTAGACACATCGACCGTGCAGGTGGCATCTCCCCGTATTACAGGTAGTGTCATGACTGTGTATTCAGGGACAAGGTCTGCGGCAATCATTTGGCACACCTCCACGGGCAGTGTTTTGCCGTACTCCTTATAAAGGGAGCATGAGACGACGTGTAGGATGTGTTTCCACCTTCGATGTTCCTCAGAGATAGGAGGCTCATAAGAGTACTCAGTCACCGGGAAAAGACTGGCAATGGGTGTTTGGGACAATGTGGAGAATGCCAGGCATTCAGCGTGGCAGCCGAAGGACAGACTCTCGTTGAAGTGACAATACCTCTTACCTTCGCGGAACTGGGTCTCCAAAGTCTCTTCAGAGAAACTAACTCGAGAGGAGAAGTGAAAGCCGGTGAAAGGACGAGAATCGCGAGCTATCATTTCGACCATCAGAACTCGAAAGCAGTTGAGAAAAGGGTCTTTCCAGTTGGTGACGAACCTGTGATGATCTCATTTCCTGTCTCTTCTCCGCCCACCCAGGCAAACTGACATAGACTGCAACGGGGTGGGAGCGGTACGTGTGAATTCTCGGAACTGGAATCCATGTCTGTTTCAAAGAGACGAGTGTCAGAGGGAAAGAGGGAAAGAAAGAAAGGGAGGAAGAAAGGATTCGCCTCTCAATTTCTACACCGGTCTGTTGGCCATGAAAGTGCAATGGCGTAAACGTCACGTGTAGATGGGATAACCACACACCGACTCTCTGAAGCTGATGTACACTGAAATATGCAGATTGAATAACGCCAGGTTGCGTTCAATTGAGCTCCAATGACATTTGCTGCTATGTTGTGATATCAACTTATGTATGGCTATATCCTGGGGGCGTGGAGGGAAACGGAAAGTTTCCATTGGCCGAGGAATACCCTTTGACCCTGTAGATGGCGGTTTGATTGAGTGTTGGGTGTGTTGTGCGCGTGTGTGTTGGTTCTGCTCTTGGACGGGTCGTCATTGCTCGTGGGAATACCAGCAGTAGGCGTTCATGCTTCGGCAGGTCGTTCGCCGACGAGGTGGAATGACTGTAGTCAGCAGGGTAGCGACGTGTACTACATAATAAAAGAAAAGAATGACAGTTTTTTTGTTTAAAGGCAAAACTCCAACGTTGATATAAAACAAATCCCTTTCTAGTCGTGGATACTCGGGACGGTACATGGGCAATCTGCGGAGCCAGCTCGCATGCTTCATCTCCAATAAAAAGGAAAAAGAAAATCTAAACGACAAAGGAAAGAAACATGCAATAAATACAGACAATAGCACAAAGTTTTCAAAGTGTCCCGGGTGATTACGCGAAGAAATCAGGAAACCAATCCGCGTCTGTTGTCCCCCCCCTCCTCCGCCATTTTTCGCTTTCAGGTACCCACTCCCACACTTTGTGGCCGGGATGGCTCTCGAAGTCGTTTAGTTGGTCTTGGTAAAACAGCGTGCTGTCTTCAGAATCTTCATTCTGGTCCTGGCAAGACAGGCTAGCTTGTTCTGCGGCCGGGTCGTCTGACGAGCGAGAGACAAGCGTCGAGTCTGTTGTGAAAAGTTGCTCCATGGAAGTTTCATAAATTGGCGACCAGTCACCGCCGTCAATCGTCCCTGAAGTCAGCTCTGAGCTGGCGTGAGCTGAGTCACAGGTGAGAAGTCTCTCTGGAAAGGCGGTACACAAAGTCTGACTGGTACCTGTCGACCATTCCTGGTCAAGTCGGTATGTATCAGCGGGTGATTCCCAGGCGCGACAGTCATTGTACGGGGCACAATTCCCATGTGTTCCTCTTTCGAGGGTGTTGTTATTTGGGTAAGTCGACTGAGAGGCTAGTCGTGCTTGTGACCAGAGAGGAGCAAGCGCCTCTATGGTCTCCATGTTCATGAAGTGAATGCCGTGGCTGGCGGCGTCTGACGCGAACTGATATAATTCCGAAGAGGTAGACTTTTGTTCAGCAAGAAAGGGAGTTGAAGCGGCACTGAACTGATTTTGAGCTTCGTCCGATCTAATGAAGCCAAACGGCGAGGCATCGTCATGCCCTTGGCGAACTGCCGAAGCGTCCTTCTCCTTGGAGCTCAGTGTATCGAACTGAGATTCAAGGGGGCTCAACACCGTCAAGCCGAACCATATCTGAGAAAACTTCCCCTTTGGATAATCCGAAACCGAAGCGCTGAAGAGAATGGAGTCGCACTCCATGTTGGGAACTATCTCAAGATGAGTTTCCTCCAGAGTCTGATCGGAAGCGCAGCCTCTCCACCGAATCGCTATAAACTGGACATACGTGGAAGACTCTAGACAATCGAGGAGTCTTATCGCAACCTTATCCGAGATCAGATTATGTTTCTCGTCGAATCGGGCCTTGGCACGAATGGAGGTTTTGGGTTGGTGCTTGATGCTCTGAGGATGGTCATTGCCCCGGACGGCGGCATTGTCGTCGTTCAACGGCCATGATTCAGCCACTAAGATGATGGTCGATTCTGGCATTTCTCCCGCGGCCTGTGGAGTTATTATCAGTTACAAGAGTTGCGGGCGGAGGGAAAAGAGACATACACGCTCGGGAAGGGTGGTGAGAGAATAGACATGTGGCGCGGGAGTAGTTAGGGATAGCTAAGGAACCCAGCGAGGAGAAAAGAACATTCAGACATGAGACATCTTTATGTTTTATCCTCGATAGGGTTGCGAATTACCTCGACATTTCTCGTACCGCCATGCATATTGTGTCGGGCGAGCATTTGGGATCATCTGGTGACATCACGGCTGATGATAGATCCAACGCAACAAAGCCGCAACTGAAGCTCAACTTTGCGGCGAGGCCTGCCTGTACACGAGTACACGACTGGTGCCACGTCATGGGCGTATTGCAATTTGGGAGCAGCCGACATCCCTTGCAATTGACCCCCCAACTCGGTTAGCCGGACTGCACTTTCTCGACACCCTCATGAGTTTTGTATATTGGCGTCCGGTGACGTGATTCACAAACCAGACCTGCGTCTCAACAAGTAAATCACGATCTAGCAGCCCAACGGATTTCGAGTCTCTGGTGGGAGTTGTTCCTCGACACCCCGGACCGTCACCCGCGTCTTGTTTCCCCGCCGCAGAGCAGCTTTTGGAATTTGGTCGCCATGCAGCATGCTATGCATGATAGCCGAGTTTTTACGGCAAATGGTCCTCTCAGAACGATTGAAGGGCTCATTAGGCAACGGGCTACCTCGTCTTAATGTCGGGTCTGCGCCGAGTCCAGCGCGCGGGTCGACTATGGAGTATGCCTTGGGCGGCCGTTAGAAAGCATTTAGTGTAGATGCGTCCCTCTAGATCCGGATACCTAAGCGCGCTCTCTCTCGGGACTCTCTTATGGTAGGTTGTGTAAGGATAGTTGGGCTTTAAGGCCAGCCTCTCGACCAAAAAACCGACCGAGATCTTGCTTTCCGAAGTGCTAGTCTATACCATACCTACTTGTTCGCCCAATACTCCATCACCCTAGCACTCCAACGCTCCATTTCCGACATCTCCTCTCTCACACTCTCGTCGTCTTTCTATCTCTCCTCCAGGGCTAGAGATTTCCTTCCGCCACCTCCCATAAGTGAAGCCACACTCCTGTCCTGCCCGGTTCTCAAGCCTCGCAAGAGTCTTCCTCGGCAGCTCCACCGCACAATGTTGATTGTCCTCCATTTTGTCCTCCATTTGTATCACTACAATCCGGCAGAATCAGGGCAAGAGAATTGTGACAATGCGAGGACGTAATCTCAACCCTGAGAGGCGAGAAAACGACACGTACGAACACACCACCATCTTCGACGACCAATTCATTGCGGAATTGACCCCCCGGAAAAGAAACGACAGACGACGACAACGTCAACACAGGAATCAGCCAAAGATCCGCACGCCAAAGCCCCAGCCCGAACAAAATACCCATCTTCGTGGGCGAGTGACGCTTGGGAGTCGGCCGCTGACACAACCCATACCACTTGTGATTCCCCAGCAAGAGCCATTCAACCCATTGGCATCGACCACCGTGCCTTTGGGCTACGACACTCTGAGAACCTCGCTGTCCTGGGAAGCCCCCAGAGAGAACTCTGGCAGTGACTTCCCAGGACCGGCTCCTCCAGTATCCAACTATAATGCTTATCACCAACAACAGCATTATCAACAAGACCATTATGAGGTGCAACACGCAAGGCCGCACCCAAGCCAGATGATTCCTTCTGGCATTGGGGCTAACCCTTGGTATACGGAACCACTGGCTCCAACCATTTTGAGCAACGCTTTGCCCGTTACGAGCCCGGATAACCTTGGTCAACAAGACCATACGACACCAGGCCATCAGCTTCAGCCAGCTGTATCCCTAAACCCGCCGAGACTTGACTTCCTGGTAACCGGTCCAACCAGACGTTCAGAGCCATGCCATGTCACGCTTGACCTTCAACTCAGCATCAGTGTTATCTCTGCCGAGCTTGCCAAACGTCTCGAATGCGAGCTCATCCTAGGCAACCCCTCTTGGACCAACTGGACGGTTCAGACACCAATCGGCCTCCTCAACCCGAAAAAATGGGTCATGGATATCTCCATCGAGTCACAGTGGCGCCGACTTCGGATCCCCATGAAAACGGCCAGTTTTGTTGTCGTGAACGAATGCTGGACCGGCACCGAGATTATCCTGGGCAAGCCCATTTTGCTGAAGCTCCTCCAAACAGATGCTGTTCTATAACAGCATCGACATACGTTATGCACCCACTGCAAGTTTGCCTCCTACGTTTATATACGGCGCTTGCTCCTTACACCGTTCGACACCCGAACCCGATAGGTCAGGGACCCCGAGTCCTTTCTGATATCGACAAGGGTTGTCTTCCCGTCTTCCTAACCAAGGAAGACACGCACCTAAGTATCAGCCCTTTACCACCGCTCTGTTTCCTTTGTTCACAAGTATGTAGTTTCTCTGTGCGGACAAATGAATTTGTTTTTTTTTCCTCTGGAAGCACAGGTATCGAGCTGATGCTTTGCAACACACAACAGACCTTGCTGGGTGACAAGGACATGACAACAGCCTTAGTCGATCTTGAGTCGTCTCATATGTTTAGTTTTTATCTTGGGCGGCTTGTTTATATTCGTGCAGAATGTTCTGAATCAAGTATAACGTTAAAAGATTGGAATTGTGGATATACTCTATTTGGTCACTTGGAGCGAGCGAGGGGGCAAGCAATATAGTAAATCTCGTCACGAAATACATTCCCTTGCGATAGCGTCGAGTGCGAAGCCACTGTCATGATGACTCGAAAGGCCAAGTCTGTATTGTATCCCCATGGTAGCTATCCATTATGCACCCAACCACCATTGTCTGACGCCCAAAACACCCAGCAACTCCCTGCGCCCTACTTCTAGGGTGACACCCCCCGATAGGAATATCAGAGTAATAGGTACAATGCCCGTACGCCCTTTTCGGCTGCTGCGATGTGCCATGGCCGCACATCCGACTCTTTGTCCACGACGCCACGTGCCCTGGCCAAGGTTCCCAAGCCTCGGAAGTAGCTCAGCATCTCTCGGAGCAGCGGTTCGTATGCCCGTGGGGTAGCTTCGGTGTGCACTAGGTTGACCTCCATCACTACTGGCGGGTCTTCGATCTTGTTTCCGGCGCGCTTGATCAAATAGCCGCTCACGAGCGCGGGCCGTATTTCCAGCAGCGTGGTCGAGTTGCTGAGTCTGTGACCAGCGACAGCGCCCCATGTCTGGTCTGTGGCGTCAATGAGGAAAGCATCGGAATCTGCTTCTCCTGCGCTATCGGCTCCAGGAGTGGCTGCTGCAGCGTTGGCGTCACGCATCGGGGTCGCCGGAGTGTTGCCCTGTTCCGGGGAGAGAATGCTTGCTTGAGGAGTCGAAACAGGAGTCGAGTAGAAGGCAGATGTTGCCGTGTGAGGCACCTTCACGATTGGCGGGACAAGCTGAAGAGAGGGACTGGTATCAACCGTCATCAGAATCATGGTTACAGACGCTTTGCTCTCGGTTCGAGCCAAGTCAACCCAAAACTCCATCTCCGCTTGGTCCATTGGTCCGGACTTTGTGATGATGATTCGCCAATGCACTTTCCATGTTGATATCAGATCAAGTGTGGACTCCCAAATCTCGTGCGCGACTTCATTCATTGAGGTCGACGGCGGCTTGCCCTTTCTGCTGAGGCAATAAGACGCGCTCGCTTGTTGCTGTCCTCGATTGTCCGTCCAAGCCGCCGTGATCCATCGTTGGTCAATGCTTTGCGCGTACGCCACATGAATACAAGAATTCTCGTGCATGAGAGACGCAGAAGGTGAATTCGTCAGCTTAAAATCAATGATTCGTGGCAAGGGCTGCTCGAGCATGATGCCGGGGGCCGGCGTAGGGCCCCCAAATTCGGAACCGAGGAATAATGTACACCGGTCATACGTCTCCATACAGAGGTTGACCAAACTTGCAGGAGGAGGAACTACCAAGGATGTTGTTGAAGATAGGAAGTCCGTGGGCACAAGCTGTAGTACAAGCTCGTTCTGAGGCGATTCTCTCCGGGACACGAGTGTCTTACGGTACATCTCGAAACAGCGTTGGAAAGCAATACATGCCTCGATAATCGACCCCGGGTTGTCCGGTGAATACACAAAGTAGATGACAAGATTCTTCTCTTTGGCGGTCCACTCCGAAAGAGGACTTCGTAAAGCTTCTATGCTCTCGAACAGTGCAGACCCATGCCCAGTGACAGTGGCATCGGGTGATGTGGAAATACGATCGATTTCGTATGGGAGAATGCCATCCTCTAAATCTCCGGATAACGTCATGTTGCTGAAAGTGCCTAGCTTGAGGGACTCGTACACACTCTTGAGGCGACAGAGGAATGTGTCAACCTGGTCTGCCATCCCTCTCCACCCTGGAAAGACGCAGAGGGCGTTGATATGCTTGCCGCCTGGCGAAGGTGCCAGTCCTAAGCTTGCCCAGAATGTGACTGCGGATGGCAGCACAGATAGTTTTGTGTCGGATCGACGAACTTCCAAATGAGGTCCAGGGATCTGGTAAAGGTTATTTGGGCGCATTTGCTCGGCGTTTGGATCTCTGCCTGGAACCGGACGAGGTTGAAGCCGATTCGGTTGTCCAAGCAGTGGGACATCTGAAACATCCAAGTATCCCTTCAACTGGATTGGCCTTGCTCCTCCTACGCTGGCAGGAATAATGTTCTGCAGAACCTGAAGCGAGCTTCGAGCAATGGTGAGCTCCTGGCCCTTGATATTTGCTAGAGATGTCTTCAACTCGCCCTGCTGGTCGATTCCGATTTCGAGGGAACCAGTCGCGGCCTGTTCGGTGATGAGTTGCGCAACTTGAATCAAGTCCTCGTCTGCGAGTCCAAGGTCCAAGGTGAGAGGCTCCGGGTCCGAAAAGAAACGATGAAGTGAGATTTCGGGGGGCTCTGGCCTGGACAGCCTCGGTAGTTCTAGCGCAAGCTCTTCGGGGGGCTCATCAGACGTATCTACCTCTTTCAAGGAGGTGGTCTGGGAAATCGCATCATCATCGATAATAGCTCGCTTGACGCTGGACTTTATTGGCGAAGCTGGTCCCTCTGATGTTGAGCTTGAGTCATCTCCATCTGACTCAAAATCGCTGTCATCAACCCCGAAAACACTGCTGTCAAACCGTATTGGGCTGGGATGCGACGTTGGTGGTTCAATTCCAGCAAAGGTTTTCATCAAGGAGCCGGCAGGTAGGGGCACTTCCTTCAACTTCCTGTTGAGTTTTCCATGTCGTTCCAAATATTCCTGCTCTGGAGGGATGGTAGGGTCGCGCTTCAACATAGTTGTATCGCGGTCCATCATAAAATCGTAAATTCCGCCTTGTTCATACTTCTTGTTAATCATAGGTAGCTTCGGGTCGAAATCGACTTTTTGAAAGATGCTGTTCCTCCTCGGACCAAGGGAATGAACCTCTTGGTCGTCCATTGAGCTCATCAAAGAGGCGCGAACTCGCTTGAAGACTGTGTCTGGATCAAAGGGGCTTGACTCCCGCTTGGTGGAGGCTGGTCGCTCAGTCCTACCGCGCTGGCTGACCTCATCATTCAGAGAGCTCCGAGCATGCTTCAATTCAGGCTTGGCGAAAATAGCATCGTCGATATCCATCTTCAGCTTTTGTGTCGGTTCGACATCAATCCTTTGCGGCCCTGGGTCAATGTGGGAGACTAGATGTGCCGATTGTGGAGCCGGAGGTGGGAGGTCATGCTCAAAGTCTCCCATTGAGAGGTCCAAGTCGACTCGGCCAGGTTGTTGGTCGAAGAAATCGAAGTCATCCTCTGTGACATCATGGTCGATGAACTCGTCCCCACCCAGCTCACCAAACATATTGTCCCCTTCGCCGAGGAGGTTGCTATCACTTCGATCTCGTTTCGGTTCAGCTGTGCCCCACCCATCGTCGAAGACATCGCTTATGTGGTTAGTCATTGACATGGCAGTATCCATGTCGACAACAGCGACAGTCGGGGGCAGATTGCCAGGACTGGAAATGGTACCATCAAGAGAAGACGTCACACCCAGGTGTTGTTGTTGAATGGCGTCAGGTGGAGTTGGGTACATGACACCAGCCGCAACCGCGTTTGGCCGTTGGAGAGCTAGCGGCGATTGTCCACCACGTTTTTGGACTTGAAGGTCATAGCCATTGGTATCCTTGGGAGCAGCGGGCCTTCTCTCAGCTTTCCGTTTCGCAAGTTTCTCATCCCTTTCGGGACCAGCGTTAAACCATCCACGAGCGTCTCCCAGCGGGTCATGGCACTCCTCATGACCCTTCAAAATGTTGTCCCCCACACGGGAAGTGGTCGAGATCTCGACTGCTTTTTTCCTGAAGCAGAGAGAACCCGGCCACGGCACAGTAGCTTGTGGTCGTTTTATTTCATTCTCTGCGTCTTGAGGGGTGCGTCTTGATACCATGAGGTTAACCCAGGAAAGGGTCTTTAATGAGGAAGAGCCGAGCCCACTGAGCTGAAGAGCCTTGAGACACTTTTGTTTCCAGACTGAATCTTGCAAATCCGGAACGCCTCTGAAACTCAATGCTTGGGTATTGGGTGTTTGGGCCAAACCAGTGTCCGGAGCTGGAGCATTTTCTCCGTTTGGAGAGGCTTGCTTGGCGGCGAAAACCCCGAAGGGGGCGGCAAGAATTGGCCGATTCGGGGGCATCAGGTTTGCAGCCACCACATCCTCCAAGGAAGAAAGACTGTTACAAGGAGAGAAGTAGAGGCTGATGATGAGAGATCCGGTAGTCGTCATATAAGTCCTGAATGTGCCGAGGATTGGATCGTGTTTGGCAGAATGCACGTCGCTGACCTGGTGGCTTGGCAAGGGTGGGGGAATCAAAACTGTACGGTAATTAAGAGGAATGGCTGTCGACTCGGTACAGAATGCGAATGAGACTGCTGATAGTATTGCGGCAATGAAGTGTTCGTAAATGGTCTTGACTGCCGCCTGTCCCGTCTTCGGATCACTGGTCGATGTAGTTGTCGTCCGAGCATCTCCATCTTGGGACACCGCCACAGGAAGCTGTGTAGGCGACGAGAAGGAGCCCCGTTGGGATGATTCCATCCCAGGACCGGCTGAGGATGAGCTTTTGGGAGTACTCAAGGTCCCGCCTCCAACAGCGCGGCTCTTCTGCAATGTGATAGGTTCGAAGCTTCCCTCCTCTCCCATCGCCAGGTTGTGCCCGCAAGCTTCGAGGGTGGCGTCGGGTAGGCGTGTGAGAGCGTCGGTCGCTTCATCCTTGCTGTTGATTTGGAAAGCCCATATCCCTCGCCGGTTTGCATCGTATGACACAATGTGTCCCTGGTCTCGCAGCGCACCCTCAATCTCGAGAGCGGCCAGGTGGAAGCTCTGCGACTGGTCTGAAGACGGCTCATAAACTCGGAAGGCGACGGACGCGACATTATTCTGCAAAAGCGCAACGGTCAGTTTCAATGCAGTGTTCCCAGGCCAAGAAGGATTACTAACAACCAAGAGGGTATTAGTTTCGTATTCGCCAGTCTCCATTTCGGCAACCTATTCTCTGCCCCAGAGGTCGTAGCCGTAGAATACTGCTCGAGGCACTGCGAGGTACCACGGCCAGTCGCAAGCCTCGACTCTGGTGTTCTCGTCACCTCAGCGCTCGTATTGTACCTCCTTGAGAGCCTGTAGCTCCAGGTTAAGGCAGCGGGCCTGTCGATATCGTTGGGAGCGGTGCAGTCTTGGTAGTCGCCGACTTGCCGGACTCCATCTCCACGAGCGGAGTGCTGGGCCAAGAAGCTCGGGGATGGCGCCACGGAGAGGCTCCTATTAGGCAGACGATCGGTCGCGAGGGGAGAATAGGTTCGGGAGGATTTTCGTCGTATAAAGAGACTCGTGTCTTCGAAAGCGTGACGGTGGTAATGGTGTAGAGAATACAGCGATGGACAACTGTTGGTTGAGACGACGTCGTCGCAGGCGCGATTCCGTCAGCGAGGACGGAAATTCGGTGGAGGTTGTCGCGCGGAGGACGGAAGCCCAGGGTTCATCTAGGAATGGTCGGATATGGGGGGCATGAGGGGACACTTTAGGGGACTGCAGGGGAGCTGTGTTTTCATTTAGGGCCCGTGCCAGCGCTCGGAGCACTGCAGCGGTAGGTGCCTTGTGGCGAGGGGCAAAGGGGACTGGAAACAACAAACATTTAGTTAGGTTCCGCAAGCCGGCAGGTTTTCTTGCTGCAAGTTGATAGTTAGTGCACGAATAGTTACCGGTCTGTACGAAATAGATTACTATTTGCTCCTCGCCTTATCGGAACCTAAGCCGATCTCTGTACTGTAGATGCGGGCGGTGTGCTCGGTGTTTGTGTCTTGGAGCCCACTTGAGCCAATCCGCAGAGCTGGGATCGTTATGGCCCCACTTGTCTCGGTCAGCCCCGTCAAACCAAGCACTTCAGCGGGGTCCCTTCACCGAAGCCACCGAGTCAACGAGTCCCACCGGCCGGCGGGGCCTACCTTTTTCTTCTCACCTTGATTTTTTTTCTGCGCCGGCTCAGGCAAGACCTCGCGACAACTTCCACCATAGCGCAAACCCTGCAACGAAAGTCTTCGTGAGCGGCCTGCCTCGCCATTTCGCTACCATGAAGCTCTCCAATCCCGGTACCGTTCCCGTTTATACAATCTCCGGTGCGTCCTCTGCCCGACCGCTGCCCGACTGGCTCGCTCGCCGCCGGAAGCGAAGCTTGAAGGACGACGCCGAGTACCAGAGCCGAGTCGAGCTCCTCCAGGATTTCGAGTTCGAGGAAGCCAGCAACTGCATCCGCATCAGCGAGGATGGCGACTGGATCATGAGCACCGGCACCTATAAGCCACAGATTCACGTCCACAATCTCCCCCAACTGTCTCTCTCCTTCGCCCGCCACACCAACGCTCTCAACCACTCCTTCGTCCTCCTCTCTTCCGACTACTCCAAATCGCTCCACCTCCAGACTGATCGGAGACTCGAGTTTCATACCCCCATGGGCTGCCACTACGAAGTGCGTCTTCCCAGATATGGCCGTGACTTGGTCTACGACCGCCAATCGACCGAGGCTCTCATTCCTGCCGTTGGCCTAGATGGCGACGGAAAGGGCGAAGTTTTCCGATTGAACCTCGAGCTCGGACGCTTCATGAAGTCCTACCAGGTCTCCGTCGGCGGGGATGATGAAATGACCGGAGGCGGCCTCCAGGGCGGCATTGGCGTTGGCAGCGTGAACGTCGCTGCTGTTGCAGAAAACACTCACAACCTGCTCGCTTTCGGAACCTCATTAGGCACTATTGAGTTCTGGGACCCCCGATCCAAATCCCGAGTGGCACTTCTCGGTGGTCACGAAGGCGAAGTTACGGCACTCGATTTCAGCCCATCGGGCCTGTCCCTGATCACGGGTTCCTCTACGGGCATGATGCAAATATTCGACATGCGAAGACCAGTCCCGTTGTTGAAGAAGGACCAAGGATATGGATTCCCTATTCAAAAGCTCATTCACATGACCACCGCTTCGCAGGAGAAGAAGATCTTGTCCGCCGACAAGCGTATCATCAAAGTCTGGGATGAATCCAACGGCGACCCATGGACCTCGGTGGAGCCCATCGTCGACATCAACGATGTGGCATGGTGCAAGGACACGGGTATGGTCCTGACAGCCAACGAAGGCAAACAACAACACGCATTCTTTATCCCTCAGCTGGGTCCTGCGCCCAAATGGTGCTCTTTCCTGGACAACATGGTCGAAGAGATGGCGGAAGAGGTGCACACAGAGACCTACGACAACTACAAGTTCTTGACTCTCCCCGAGTTAAAGCAGCTCACCCTGTCTCATCTGATTGGAAAGAGCAACCTGCTCAGGCCATACATGCACGGATACTTTGTGGCATCCAAGCTGTATGAGCAGGCTAGATTGATTGCCAACCCCTACGTGTTCGAGGAAGAGAGGACGAAACGAATCAAGGAGAAGGTTGAAAAGGAGCGCTCGAGCAGAATCAGAGGCAACAAGAAGGTCAAGGTCAACCAGAGATTGGTCGACAAGCTTCTCAAGAAACAGGAGAACAGAGAGGAGGTTAACACCAAGGCCGGAGTCCTCGGTGACGACCGATTCAGCAAGCTCTTCGAGGATGCTGCCTACGCGGTTGACGAAACCACTGGAGAATTCCGAGCTCTCAACCCCAGCACTCTCGTGGACCAAACCGTTGACCCGAAGGCTCCTACTCGTTATCAGGGCAAAGATTCTGACGACGATTCGAGTGCTAACAGCATGAGCGACGACGAGATCGCACCGCCAAAGAAGACCAAGGACGACGTTGAGATGCGTGTATCGTCGGCCAGCAATGGTGGCCGCGCAGTCAGGGACACGGCATTGGGATCGAGACAGCAAAAGTCGAGCCGCGCGAGTAAGGCACGAGGCGAGATCGTCGGCGAACGACAAGTCACATTCGTTCCAGAGTCAAGAAAGAAGCAAATGCAAGAGGAAGAGGAGGCCCCTCGTCCTCCTCCTCGGGGAAAGAAGCGCGGAGATCGGCGAAGCGCCAGCTCCAACACCTTTAGGCGGATGTAAAAGCGAAAAAGTGGGCGTTTGGGATTATTTGGATGATGAAAAGACGCACTTTATACGCTCGGCTGTTGGAAATAAGATGAAAAAGTGCATATGGCGATTACTTATACATAATGATACCCGGATCCTGTCCGCTTCAAGATCACCAACTCCCTCGGCTTCCCACGATCAAGACGCCCCTTGGAAGATCAAACAACGACCCGAAAACGACCACAACTCGATTGTGAGGTGACTACATATATGTTATCCCATTACCTGCCCCACTTCCGATCCTTTCGCTTTGCCTCTGCCTTGGACAGTCCCTTTTCGAGATCTTCGGGACGTAGTCGTGGGGTTGGCGGTACGTCGTCGAGCCGTGCCCGACTTCGGCGAGATGATGAACCCTTGACCGAGGATGGAAATTCTGAGCGTCGTGGAGTGAGGGCATTGATAACCTTGCGGGTAGATTTCCTGAGCGTTTCCTTGACCTTCCACTCACGCTTCTTTGCGATGAAGAAAAGGATGGTCGTGGAAACTGATAGAGGATTTAGCTTACATGGCAAGGGGCAGCAGACCAGGAACACATACCACCGACGACCAGGACGAAAACAACGACGACGATGATGGCGATCATGCCACCTTCGGAAATGGAGACTGAGTTTCCGGAGCTGTCTCCCGAGGCGCCTGCATCGCTGCCATCCAAGTCTGCGGTATCGTCGCCATATGGCTTCTCGGAGGCCAGAGGGAATGAGTGGGTTGTCGAGGACATGATGGGTATTTCGAGTGTGTCTTTTGACTAAAGACTAATGTATATTGTCGAGCCAAGACGAGCTGGGACTGAAAGGGGCGGTTCACAGAACCTGGAGAATCGAAGATGAGAGAATCGCCATGTAATCAATGAACAGAAAGTTTTGTAAATGCCGCCTTGTCGAGGACAACCACCTGTATTTACATGTCAGTATCCCCCACATCCAGCCATGCACTCGCTGCTCACTGGCACCCGGTAGCGGTGACTACAGCATCGTCTACAAGGATCGGCAGTGACGCTGGGCGCTGCAGCCAGTTCCAGCACGCACGTCGGGGCATGATTGGATCGTCGTCGCCAGGTCCAGACTCAAGTGCAACAGGGAGAATCGCAAGTTCGGAGGTGTCGTCGAGGCACGTCGCGATGATTGGCGAGCGGCATTCTCGAAGCGCTGAGCTCCAACGCCGTCGCCAGGGACGCAGCCAATGGGGCGTCCCCGGTGCTGCCTCTGCGCACCCCTGCAGCATGGGCGACTAGGGGTCAATCACGCGCTAGAGGGTCCGTCACGTTGCCCTGAATGGAGGCCCGTTGTGTGACGAATGCGGCGATTGGTCCTACAGCGCTTCAGCAGAGTCACTGCTGCACCGGGTTTCATCTGTTCCCGCTTTTCAAGCCTATTCGCATCCCAGATCTTCCCCTGCACGGGCTCGCTTGGCCGAGTGGACGTTGGCCTCGAAGCGCCGGCTCCAAATTTAGATTTTGCATTCTATCCATGCGCCCATGCATCCTGTCGTCACGGCATTGGTGAGCACTGGAGGGCTATATCGAGGACGGGTCTATTCTAATAGTCGGGTTGACGTATTCAGGAAAGGTACGTCTTTGGCTGTAGTTCCTATCTCAACTTCCTTATCGCCGCTATTTCGACCGAGTCTCATTGCCGCAGCAAAACGTCACGATACTACCTAGGTGCTCCTTAATATGGCATGAGACCCAATGGCGGCTGGACGCGCGGAGTTGACCTGTTCGAGGCCCCGACGTCGCAAATGCGGCCCAAGAGGACGTCGGACGAGCCGCCGCCCACGATGCCGATGAAGCTCACTCCGGTCGTTTAGGTCTTTTTCTGGAAAGGGTGGTTGTCGCTGCGTCTGCTTCTTGGTTTCAACGCCGCGCCTCGCTGGCGGCAGAGTAAGAGATCCGACGAGGCAGAATAGGTCTTGACATGAGCCATTTCGGGGTGGCGCTTAGGATGGGCGTGCTAGACCAAGAACGGGCCTTCATTCTGACACTTCAGGATCCAAAATCATCCTTGACTAAGGTTTCTTGGAAAGCAAGGTAATCTTCGGAGACCACAACGACGACGGAAAGCCATCCCGCAATAGCAAACGTAGCTCGTTTGATCATCAGACAGTCACTGTACAGATACCCAAATATCAAAATAAACCCGTTGATCTCATCCGAGTACCATTTCAGTGATCTGATTAGCAAAAACATTGGCTTCGGATCTCTTCCTTGCACCTTCCCCGGTTACTCCCAGCGCCACCGAACATGGAAAGCATCCATTGTTGCTGCCTTCCATCCCAGTATGGGTAGGCAGGCACCTTGGTTTTATGGTCAGGCTTCCACCAATGGAGCGCTTTGCCTTCCACCTCAATCTCGCATAAAACACATTCTGTCATCAATCCATCGCTACAATCTCTTGCTATCAGAGTGAAGACCGCATCCCCAAGCCTGACTGAGCCAGCATCTTCTTTCCTGCATTTGCCTATAATCAATTTCTGCTGCCCGGACAATCTGCGTCCCAACGAGTAATCAACATGGACACCTCGTTAGAATCCATGCTTGGGACGAACTCGTCCAGAGCCAGCAGTTTGGCTTCGTTCGGGAACCTCGCTGACGAAAGAGATTTCGATCGACTCTCTTCGGTGATTCCTGATTCGCACCCAGTCAACACCTTGGTTCCCAGTCCACCTTCCAAGAAGTTCTCCGCACCCAAGGAGGAAGTGTCTGAATCAGCCCTATCGGAAGGATTCAGTTGGTCGGTGAAACCACCACCTCGCCCTGGTCAGTTTTCTCGGCGACCCAATCACCGGCCTGTTTCCCATTCTCGGCAGAACTCTATTGTTTCCCAGAGCGTTCCATCCAAGCCAGCCACCCGGGGCAATATGCCCCAAATTCATCGTGTCATTGCCCCCCTGGATCTTCCTGAGCTGGGCTTGCTTGGGAGTGATTCCCACGAGAAGCATTTGACCGCAGGTCCTGTTGTCAACACAGACAGCCCAAAGATCAACCGATCAGTTTCACGGGAGACTTCCAATGAAGTTGGCTACTCGGAACCACTGCCACGCTCTTCTTGCGACTCTCCCACTCCGAGCCAGGCCAAAATTGACTGTTCTTCCGATACCAATTCATCCGAAGGGGACCACCTGGCAGGACCAAGTCATCGACAAAACTCATCCCAGGATGCTGGTCTGGAACCTCAAGCTCCTACCACTAGCCGCCCAAGAGATTTGGCTGAATTGGGCAAGTCCCCTCTAAGACCAATTCCTCATGATAGTGAGTTGTCAAATTCTACCATTGTACGAAATTTTCTAAAACGTTTGAGCAGGACAACGTCTGGACGACCTGAAATTACCACTGCCACATGGGCCACATGTCCTCCAATCCGAACAAAGCGGTCAGCACTCCAGCGTTTGTGGTGACCTGGAAAGGCCTGCTGCGCCAACCCCGACATCTTCTCGGCGTCGATCCCATAAGGCCAAGGACCGAATGCCCAGTCGCCCAATTCGGACTCCTCGTCAGCAAGAGGAAATGCCCAAAGATCACCACCGTTCCCACTCAAGAGCCAGCAACATCTCTAAAAAGCGGTCTTCCGTCGAAAAACATCGAAACCGGGCCAACCCTGAACGTAAGAAAGAGGTTATGCATCATGTGGCGCAGTACTGGAATGAATGTATGCGAATCTCAGAAGAGGAGCGACAGGAAGCAACTTGGGAGATCGAAAAGCTTCAAACCGAGATCAATCACCGGGAGGAAGATTTGAACAAGACATGCGTCCTCTTGTCTGAGAAAGAAAATGAGATCAAAGATGCCCTTGATCGTTGTCAAAAGCTGGAGAACAAAGAACATCAGGCTACGGACGAGAACCAACGGCTAAGCGGCGAGATTGAATCGTTGAAAGATCAGCTGGGCAAGTCTGAAGAGTACGGAGCCGAACTCAAAGCCAAGTACAACGCCTATCGAGAAAAGCTAAACGAAGCAATTGCAGAGCAACAAGCTCTCTTTACGCGCTCCCAAAGATTCTACAGAAAAGCCAGAAAGGAGCTTGAGAAAGAAAGGAGCAAGCGCACCACAGACACAGAGGCAATTGATGGCGCTCTTGAAGCCAGTCGCAATAAACGCGAAGAGCTAAAGAGCTGTCTTGAAGAGCTTCGTACACAGACAGAACAAGAGGGTCGCAAGAGTAAGTATAGTGCCCAATTCTAGATCCTGGTCAACAAATCTTTGCTCATGGTCATGACAGAGGATCAAATGGTGTCAGAACTGGAGACAAAGCTGCAGGAACAAGAAGCAGAGCTCACCCGCGAGCGAGACTCGGCAATCGAGCTACGCCAGCGGATTGAAGAAACTGAAGCAGTCCAAGAAACGATAACAAGGGTGGAGTCCCAAGTTCAGGCGTTACTCGAGAACAGCACCTATTCGGACGCAAACGATCAGAAACAAACAGAGGTCACCAGCCAGCTGTCTACAAAGTAGGTCTAGTCGGCCATTTCCCTACGGAGGCTAACTTTCGGAAGGCTTGATCGTATTCTAGAGCATCTAAACTCGTCCACGAACAATGCAATAACGCCTGCAGCTATCGAGCCAATGATTGAACGGTTGGAAAGGAAGATCGTTTCCAGGTATGAAATCCTTGATCCGTTGAGAAGGGCACTACTAACTTGTCAACTAGAATTCTGCCAGCCGTGCTCACTGTCATATCCGGTCAAACCCAGGCCGAAGAGTCCTTTGCGAAATTGACGGGCGACGTCTTAACCAGGCTCACGCAAATTCAGAGCGACGTGGCCAATGGAGATGAGAGACGTTCTCAGTATGAACAGAGTGAAGAAGCCACTGGCCGAGATATTCTTGACCATCTTGTTCGTATTGATGCTCGAACAGCGAACGCCGAGAAGACATACAAGCAAACGGAGCGTCAATTCGCTGATTGGACGCACAGTGAAGCTCGTCAGCGCGAGAGCTTCGAAACATCTTTCCGAGATCAAATTACTGAGCAGCTCGGAGACCGAGAATTTGTTCTCGGTGAGCTGGAGCAAAAGCTACATTCAGTGGTTAAGGATTACAGGAACAAGATCGACTCGATGAAGGACCTCATCCTTCAGAGTGACGAAGAGGCCAAAAAGCACTTGCAAGGCGCTATCGATGCGATTCGACACACTCTCGAAAGTGGGTTCAAAGAGGAGAGCGCTAGAACTGAGCGAGAAATATCACAGTCTGAGGGCATCCGAGCTGCACTGGAAATCCATCTCAAAGAAGTCCGGGAGAAGCTGGCTGTACCCTCACACAATGATCCTAACTCTGGAGCGCTCCGCCACGAGCTAGATGAGGAGCGGCAAACCGTCATTGAACTCCGACAAAAGCTTGCCCAACTTGAAAGTGAAGCAACGACTAACGAAAAGATTCATGAAAGATGGCAACAGGACATTAAAGCCATTGGCATGATAAGAGACCAGCTGAACGAAATGAGTGGGCGAGTGCCCGATATGACGAGCCTGGAAGCGAAGTTCCAAAACATGGCACAGATCAATCAAGTGATGGATTCAACCGCCAAGTACCTGATGGCAGAACGCTCTTGGGTCAGCCAACAGCTCCGAGTCAAAACAAAGTTGGAGGATCCAAGTATTAAAGCGGGTGAGGAGCGACAAGAGCCCCAAGCAGGAGACTTAGAAAGGGAGGTTATCGCTTCCAACCCCCAGTTGGTGGTCACAGACACTCAAGCGATTTCAGTGAAGTCGGAATCAGCCATAGACATTTCTTTTCAGGACGAAAGTACGATCCGCAAGGTGGTCGTCTACAGTCCAAGGGGAGACGCCGTTTCACCTTCCCCGCCGCCATCGATTGCGCAAGAGCAGCTGCGTCGACGAGAGGCTGCCCTACCGCGTTCGATTCTAAGGGTGACTCCTTCGTCACAGGAGACGATCCAAGAGTCGATGCCAAGAATTCCACCAAACCACAGTAAATACAACAGACCCGTTACGGGAAAAGTCAGTTCAAGTGCTGCTAGCGCAAAGCAAGGTGTAATCGATCAAATACGATTCGGGCTTGTTAAGCCAAAGCCAGTGCAGAAGAGTTGGGACTTGACAACGGTTGCCGACTTCGAGAGAAACATTAAACCTAGTCGAGATAGGGAAGATGCGGAGGAGAAGAAGCACCTGTTGATCCCGACTGAAAGAGTTGAGAGCCCAAGCCTAAAAAAGGTCAAGACAGAAAGTGATTCGTCTCAGACGGGGGCAGGGTTGAAAGATCGCCAGCAACGTCCAAAGCCAGCAAAGAATCCGCGAATTTTGAAGACTTACTCACGAAAACAAATCAACGAAGAGTGAGTTGTTGGTACAAGAGGAAGTCCACAGGACCATGGACCAGAGACACCAGAGGATGGGGGGGGGGCACAAGTTGCATTAGTTTGCCATTACTTTCGTTTGAAGGTATTTGGCCTGCGGCATCTTGGTGCGTAGGGGATTTGAAGCGATGTATTCGGGGGAGGAATCGATTTGCTTGACGCCGATGTGTGTCTATTTCAAGCCTATTTATTAGTCAACAGTCCAACGGACAACTTGCTATTCACTTTTTGACAATAAATAAAATGGTTGCAACCAGATCATGAGGGTGTATTGTGTGTTGTATATTATACATGTAATACATGTACATGCGTATTGCGCAACGCGCAGACGTCCTGGGCCGAAACTCCAGCAATGCTCTTCGTAGTGTTACAAGGGTGTGGATATCGCGGTGAAGGGTCAAAGTTCCTGTGGTCTATCCATATGTCCATAGCAGCCAGCTTTCCAGATGATTCGAATTGTCCTCATGCCAAGATAGGTAGGTATCATTTCGCCCTCTTTTTGGTCTCCAGGAACAGCACCTTCTTACGCACTGAAGCGGGGAATCGAGTCAGCCAAAGAAGGAATTGCTTGGGGGCTGGAACAGGAGGGCCGTACCGATTGGGTCGTATTTCATCATCCCCATCATGGCGGAGGTTCTAGGACGCTTGAAAGTGTAGAAGAAGCCCGTCATGGCCATGGAGATGAGGCGCACATGGATCAGACGCGCTTTAGCTGTAGAACGGAAATTGGGTCAGCGGATAGTGCACAGGGGATAGGGCACAGGGGGTAGGCTGCCGATTATGGGGCTAGCTTACCCTTCTTAGCCATTGCGGGCAATTGTGTACTGAAGTTGGGTCAACGGCTCGAGTCGCGGAGAGGAGAGGGTGCATGTGGTGTTGCGTGGGAAATTTCCGTGAGGTTGACGGGAATTCGGGGAAACGTAGCCCCGGGTGACAAGGAGTCGAGGAGCTCGAACCGTGGCCAATGGGAAGAGACACAGTCAGCAGCGGGAATGGAGCTTTATCGCGATAGGGAATATGCGTATTCGTACTCCGTACATAGCATATAGATCTACGCAAGGGAGCTACCCCAACAAGCAAAACCCAAGACGACAGACGACATTTCGGCTGGTTCGATTTGAGGGTCTAAAGTCCGTAATCTACGGCAGGACCCGGCATTCCCCATTCTCGGGCCTGCATCGGAGGCACATCCATGGATTGATGATGGCGGTGACCTACGCAGTTTAGTTGCCTATGTCCGCGGAAAGCGATATAAAGATTGCGCCGACACCTCTTCGATTCATTACTGAACCGCATGCTCCCGATGTGCTGTTCGGCGTGACCACTGGCCAGCAACGACGCTCCACGTTCTCGATCCCTTTGTCGTGATACCGCGCGCCGCTGAGTCCCGTCGGGTTTCCTTTCTTTTTCTCTTCTTTTCTCACGTTCTCGGCCTGCTTGTCCCCGCCCGCCCCTCTCGGTCTTATCAGTTTGGGTCGTAGGGTGGTGATGATCGATTCTCTCGACAGCCCGTCTTATTAATTGCCAGTTAGACTAAGGTACGTTACACCTGGCAAAGTCGCGGCATTCAAACAGACTATACACACTACGGACAGTAGTCCCGACGCCAAAGCCCAACAACAACCCCACGGTCACAAGTTGAATTGAAGTCTCCGCTTACGGCCAAATTTCCAGGGAGAAACCTCTTTCTAGCTCATCAGATCTATTTATCTTTCCTATGAGTCAGGGACGAGTGAGCTTCTTTTAAGTTTCCAGCTCCTCTCCAGCCTAGCAACGCCGAGTCGCGACAGAGAGAAAGAAAAGAATTGCCATACCTGCATTTCAAACCCACCAAACGCAACGCGCATCAATCTCGTTGGCTCGCTTCGCCTTACGAGTATTCTCCGTACGTCAAGCGGCCGGCCGACAATTTAGCACAAGATGTTGGCGAGTCGCAGCCGCAACCCCGCATCAGCAGCCGCCCTCGACCAGGTGGCGGCGCGATGCCAACCGTCTTCGAGATGCTCAGTCCCCAGGACGGCTATGCCGGCGGGAAGGGCCATCGACGGCCGGCGATGGACAAGTAGTTGGCGCCGCGCCGGGGCTGTCGGAATCGCTATGACTGGTACGTAACACGATTGTTTGGATGAGAGAGCATGTGAATTTTTTTGTCGTGGTGGTGGTGGTCGGGGAGACGATGAGATACCGGTCGGTTCACGCCTCCTCCTCTACCAACACCACCACCACTTTGGCCGATACCACACGCTTCATCTGTATGTCCGGGCCGGTCCCGAGACGGCGGTAGATGCGGTGGAGAGCGTCAACCCAGCGAGCATCAAGTCCCTAGAGAGTCAAGCCCCGAGATACTTATTATTATGGGTGGACCGTCGCAACCGCGCAAGATCTCGCACACCTCACTCACGCGCATCATCTCCCCCCTCCCAACCTACGTAAAGGCTATCGATTGGATCTCTTTGCACGGTGCAGTCTGCACGTGGCCCATCTTTCTTCAACCTAGCCTGCGCTTTTAGTCCCCATTCCCATTGCCCATTCCCTTTCAGCCGCGGTTTTTCGACTCTCAGTCGCCCCCGAAGTTTTGGATGCATGAGGGGCATCCATGCGCATCCGCGTTTCGTCCCGTCGACAGCCGGACATGCAGTTGCATACGGCATGTTAGCCAGGGCCCGGGAATCGGGTGAGGCCGACGGACGATGGAGATGGAGATTGCTTCGCCGGCTCGCACCAACTGTCTTTTTTGGGGAGTTTTCTCTCGTTCGTTCGTTTGTTGGCTAGGATCAACCCTTTCACTCACCCACGCCCTCTACCTTACCCGTCCGCCCCCCGCGGTGCACTGACCGGCCGCAAGGGGAAAGTGATGACAAGCATATTTCCATTCCTCATACCTCGTTGTCATCATCATTATGACCTTGCCCCTGCACATCTGCTCTGGTCCCTCTTCCCCGGGGATCCGGACCCGGGGCATCGTCTGTTGTTTCTGTCCCACATCCCACATCCCACATGATACATCCCGGTTCCCCCATGCCGTAACCACACAGCGAGGCTGCTGGTCCGCGGTGACGACCCCGAGTCCCTGACCGGCCTAGGGACGGGGGGCGGGGGGCGGGGAACGAGGAACGAGGCCGTTACGTGGTCGATGCGGAACTGCGCCCTTTTGAATCGGAGCACATCGTAACGCTTCGTCCGCTCGTTTCATTGCCTCGTCTCGTCGGGCGTCAGGCGGTCACGACCAAAATGCGCTGATTTTCGTCGTCTGGCGGGAACACTCTAGCACCACTGCAGCCCACCCGGGTCCCCATCCGACCTGCGGACTGCGACGCCGGGTCTGGGTATTTTCTTTGCCTGGATCGAGGTTGTTCGCGTTTGCGCGCGTCTACTACATAGTCGACTCTGCCCCCCCTTCTTTTCATTGTCCGTCTCCTTCTCTCCCTCTTATACTCTTGCTTCTCTCCTCCGTCATTGGGTTCCTAAGTATTCATTCCACTTACAACCCCTTCGATCGAGTGTGAACAAACACGTCTCTCTCATCAAGTGTGTTCCCCTTTCTGCCCTCTTCCTAGTTCTCCCGAATCCATGCCCTCTGTTATCTATAATGGCTCTCTCTCCTCTCTGGCCTATACACCCCAACAGCTCGGCGCTATGCTGGTAGCCCGAGTCTAGTTCCGGTCTTTAGTTATTCCTTTCTATTCTCTTCGCAATATCACTAGATAAATGGATTTCGTTGCTAATTCGTCCGACTTCTTCGTTCGCCCTGCGTTTTAGGTGCCGCTCGTACTTTTATTTCCACTACTACCCCGCGACCCTGTCTGTCCGCGACGTCGGCTACCCCGCCAAAAACTTCTGCTCTCCCATCGCAACCCCACCATCGCAACTTTACCCAAACCGCCAGCATGACTCGATTGACCGCCGACAACATCAACCAGCACGTCGTTGCTGCCAAGTACGCCGTCCGTGGCGAGCTTGCCGTCAAGTCGGAGGAGTACCGCGCCAAGATCGCCGCGGGCGACGCCGACGATCTTCCCTTCAAGCATGTCGTCTCCGCCAACATCGGTAACCCCCAGCAGCTTGACCAAAAGCCCATCACCTTCTTCCGCCAAGTCGCCAGTCTGCTCGAGAACCCCCAGTTGCTCGAGAAGGAGGACGCCCTCGTCAACGCCCTCGGCTACAACACCGACGTGATCGAGCGCGCCAAGTTCCTCCTCAGCAAGATCGGCTCTGTCGGTGCCTACAGCGCCAGCACCGGTGTCCCTGCCATTCGCGACAGCGTCGCCCAGTTCCTTGAGCGTGAGTTCGATTCCCTACGCTATTTCTCCCCCGTTCTGGGACCTTTGCCTACCCATGAGATTATCATGCCCTTTTTCGGGACCCGGCTTCGTCCACCATGGCTAACCCATGACTCCCTCTTTGACACAGGCCGCGATGGCTTCCCTGCCGATCCCTCCAAGATCTACCTCTCCGCCGGTGCCTCTTCCGGCGTGAATACTCTCCTCCACGTCATTTGCGCCGCCCCCAGCACCGGCATCCTCATCCCTATCCCTCAATACCCTCTCTACACCGCCACACTCTCTCTCATGGACGCTACCTGCGTCCCCTACTTCCTCGACGAGGCCAAAAACTGGGGCACTGACCTAGACACCATCCGCACCGCGTACGAGAAGGCCAAGGCCGACGGCGTTGACGTTCGATGTATCGTCATCATCAACCCCGGCAACCCCACCGGTGCCTCTCTCCCCGAGGAGGACATTCGCGCCGTCCTTGACTTCGCCGCCCAGGAGAACCTGGTCGTCATGGCCGACGAGGTCTACCAGACCAACGTCTTTGTTGGCAAGTTCCACAGCTTCAAGCAGGTGCTTCGCCGCATGCAGCAGGACACCCCCGGCAAGTATGACGGTGTCGAGCTCGCCTCCCTACACAGCGTGTCCAAGGGCATGGTCGGTGAGTGCGGCCACCGTGGCGGTTACTTTGAGCTCGTCGGCTTCGATGCCGAGGTCGAGGCCAACATCTACAAGTTCGTCTCCATCATGCTCTGCGCCCCCGTCATCGGCCAGTGCATCGTCGAGCTCATGGTCAACCCCCCCAAGCAGGGTGAGCCCTCGTACGAGCTGTACCAGAAGGAGTACAACGGCATCTTCAACGGTCTCCGCGAGCGCGCCACCGCACTCCACAAGGCCTTTAGTCAAATGGAGGGCGTCGAGTGTGCCGAGCCCCAGGGTTCCATGTACCTCTTTCCCACTATCAAGCTCCCCGCGAAGGCCGTCGAGGCCGCCGCCGCCGAGGGCCGCACCGCCGACGAGTTCTACTGCATGCGCCTCCTCGAGGCCACCGGTATCTGCGTCGTCCCGGGCTCCGGCTTCGGTCAGAAGGATGGCACCTTGCATTTCCGAACCACCTTCCTGGCCCCCGGCACTGAGTGGGTTGGCAGCATCGTCAAGTTCCACCAGGAGTTCATCAAGAAGTACCAATAAATGTGTAGAAGGCGGCCGTTTCATGGCGCTTGTTGGCAGAATGAGAAGGGCCAACAAAATAAGGAAATTTGCAAAGTCGCAGACCAGCCTGTCGCAAAAAGAAATGTAAACAAGGCTAGAATGGATAAGCGCTAGTCCGGGTTAGAAGGTCGACTGCAAATTTCACATCCCTAAGAGTAAAGATCAATACATGAGATACTCCCTTCCCCATTTTGATGTACTTTTTTTTTAATAATCCTTCAATGTCTTGGCTATACTACGACACGTCGTGGTGAGGAAAGATGCCGAAGCATTTCAACCGCAAGCACTCAATCAAGTTTCTACGGCCTTGAGCCAGACGCGAACGAACCCCATATCTTTAGGCTCCGCTGAAAGACGGCCTCTGTGGCTGTTTGGGAGATCCGGACTACAAGCTCACCATCTTTAATTTGGAGGTCGCCCTCTCCACTGGCATCTGTGAAGTCTCCGTCTGAATGCTGGTTTTGCAAGACTCTCGAGGAGAAACCGGTATCGATCCTTTCGCTAAACGACCAGGTCCAATGCGAGTACTGCCACTGGTGCGAGCAAGCAAGATGACTTCGAATCTCAAGCTCGACATCCTCGGACCGCATTCTTCCAAATGAAGACCACCCGTAGGGCGGATGGCAGGAGAATGACTCATCTGGATACATGTGAGAAAAGTCGTGACGCATACGCCACACGTCTGCTCTTGACACGGGTCCATCGATGGAAGAATCGGACAAGCCCTAGTCCATGAAGGACTGTGCGACACCGGTCCAGGTCGCAGCGTCGACATTGGGGCGGAAGAAGGGATAATCCCGTAATTCGGTCAAGAGCGGTAGGATGCACTTGATGACTAACCCGCGGCCACACAGCGCGAGGGGACTGAAAGAGAAGATGTTGGCGAGCAACTCCATCTCGTTGTTCTGAATGACCGGCCCGAGTATGTTGACAATGGGTAAACACCCAGTCTCCGACGCGGTTGCGTGGTACCTGCGGGCTCCAAAAAACGCTCCAGAGGGAAGGGCCCAGGACCCATGGACAGAGGCTCAAGGTCATGTACAGTGGGGTGCAAAAAGTTTGAGCCCGTTTTCAAGTTCTGAAAGTGGACACTAACCTAATCAAGTAATAAACAGACACTGAAAATCTCGGCACGTGACTAGTAACTTAAAGACGGTTCAAATCTTCTGCATGTACATAAACAATATCTATATCTAGAAGCGATAGAAGCGCCAATAACTCGGAAATAAACCACCAGGTGGTCTCTTCAGGATACACAAAGCATGGATTTCCTAATTATGGACGAGCAACCAGTTAAGCTATTTCGCGATCGCGAACGACCATGTGCGGAGAAGCCAAGGTTACTCGAACGTACAAGGACTGTCTTGACGGCAAGTAACACTTTAAGGTGAGTTACAGCAAAGCATGCTCGGAGGGACTAAAAGCCTCACAAGCGAAGCCATGCGGTAGCTGTGAAAATTGTCCGTCTCCGCGCATTTACTAGGTAGTTGGAAAGCCGGTGGCACTTGACCCAACACAACATTCACTTAACTAGATTGGCTTCTGGTGGAGGAGATACGCAACGCCCTTCGAGAACTGATGTGCCAGAGAGAGTCGAGTCAACTGGCTAGGAGGGTTTGCAGAACCGTCCATAATGTAATCCCGGAGGCTGCCATAGGGAGACCGCTCCAGGCGTACCGCTCATGCTTTCGACGCTGAAGCCGGGCTATCAAGAACGCTGGTCTCGAGCCCATGATACCGTAGGATGCAGTCATGCTGGCCAAGAATCTGGTAAATCCTTGCCTCCTTCCTCAGTCTCTCGTCTGACTCCGCCATATCCTTGCCTGGTCCTAGGGCTTTGTCGTCCCTCGTACCAGACCGTTCCGCCTTTGAGAAACGAGGGGCTATCCTTGGCGAACCCGGTATCGCTGTCGTTCTCAACCGCATAGACAACGCTATTTGCAGTATGGCCAAGAATCTGGATCTCGCCTTCTTCAATCAACCGTGGAGCCATGGTTTGACAGGCGCGAGGTCGTTATGTTCGGTATAGGCCGATTGTAAGAGGTTTACGAACAACGATGGTATAATCCGAGGGAATGATCGTCTCGATGCAACTTCTCGAGTCTCGGGACAATCATGGGAGGTTCCTGCGCAATTGCATTCCTAAGAGGTGTCAGAACGGGAAGTACGGCGGATCAGTAACTTATTGATCCGTGGTGGCTTCTATTCCGTCTTAGAGGGATCTTAGACTCCTCACTTCTCCTGTGAGACTCGGGTATATGTGATCCCCAAGATTTCCCACACTTTCAAGTCTGATCCTCGCATACGCATTGATCTGGCGCCGACGTTTCAAGCAGCATCTGTACAACAAGGTTATCCCGGGGCATGGCACCGCTTTCGTTCTTCCGGGACCCAGCCAATCTATTATCGCACTGGCTGTCTAATCTGTATCATACAGCTGAGTACGGAGTAAGTAGGTCAAGCAATGACACATATCGCTCTCCCTCCAGTCCCCCTATTCTATCCACCGTTCCACGCCAAGCGGAATTGCCGAGGGGGTTCTCGTCATTTGTGGCACTAACGCTACCAGCCCATTTATACCCTCTCGCTACCTCTCAACCTCACAGCCTGACCATACTTCTGCAACTTAGTAATGAGCTGATCTCCCTGGCGCACAACATCCTGGTACTGCTTGTTCTTGTCATCGGGTCGGTTGGTCTCGATGACACCCTTGCCAGTGACGCGGTCGATGGTGCAGGGGATACGGCCACCGGCAATGAAGCGGGCGAGGTCACTGGAGAAAGAGTCAGTTTGAATTATTCGTGATCACAACCAAAGATAAATAGAAAAGAGCTTACCGATCGAGGAAGTCAACGGTGACGCCAAAATCGTTGGCCATGCTCTCCAGGCCGACAACGCGGTAGCTCTGTAGCAGTTGTTGGTAGGCGCGGAGACGCAGCTCACGAATGAGCCAGCTCTTATGCTCGTGCAAGTAGCGGTCCTGGTTGAGGAACTCCTCCTCCACATCGGCGAGCGACTGGAAGAAGGTCTTGTAGTTACCGTTGTAAAGACTGCTCACAAGAAGGGCGAGGGGGCTGAAGTCAATGGCAAGCTCAGCCTCGGGTTGATCGCTCCCGGTGCCGAGGGTCGTCAAGTTGACAACAGCAGCGGGCTTGGGAGCCGCAGCAGCTTCGATTCCAGGGCCCGCGCTGAGAGCACCGCTGATGGCGAGGAGCTTGTCCTCGCCGTCGCCGAGGATAGCCTTGATCTCAGGGGCGTCAACCACCTTGGTCTTGAAGTCGACACGCTTGAGGGATACGCAGCCAGCGATCACGGAGTAAACGACGAGGTTAGAGTAGGTGCAGAGTTCGTAGCTGGTGAAGGTGGAGAGGGAGTCGAGCAGCAACGGGGCCGCGAGGTTGTGGGCGCGAAGGGTGAGCAGGTGAAGGCCTTCGTAGGCCTTAAGGCGGTTGCGACGGTCCCAATCACCACCAGTCTCAACAAGGGTCTTGGCCCGCTCAACGTGCTTCTTTACGAGGGGCTTGTCACCATAAAACAGGCCCATGCGTATTATAGCGAGGACGAGGTCGATCTTGGCGCCAAGGATGCCCGTCTTCTCGAAGACGCTCTCGTAAGCAGCAATAGCCTTGTCCTATACAAATTGTTAGTAAACCGAGGTGAAATGACGACGGGGTAAGGGAACATGCCTTGTCGCCCACTCTAGCCCAGAATTCTGCGCGCTTGCCCTTGGCAGTAATGATCTCTGTGTCACCGGCCTGCTCCTCGGCCTCTTCCTCCTCCTTCTGGAACTCCGCAAGCTCACGATCGTTATCCTCCTTGAGCTGGTTGTAAAGGCCCTCGTCCCAGGGTAAGGTGATCGTGGTGGCGGTAGGCTTAGTAGCAATCATGCCGACGAGGCTCGACTTCCGGGACAGAGGCTTGCCGGGGGCAGTGGCACCGCCCTCGCCGATGGTGTTGAGGATGCCGTCGAGGGGGTGGGCGAGGTAGCGGTAGAAGGGAGCCATCTTTTCCTGGGCGATTGCATCTTTCAGGGCGGTGACTGCGGCCTGCTGGGTGGTTTCCGAGGCGTAGGAGTTTGTGAGGGCGAAGACGTGCTGGGAGAGAGGTAGCAAGGGCCATTTGGCGTACTGGGGATCGGAGCCCATGGTGGCGGAAAGCGGAAGGTTGTAGAGGAGGAGGCGGGGGAAGAGAGCGGAGGGTCCTTGATGCCGGCTGAGAGTCGGTCTATTGTTGAGCGGTGGCCGGCTGGCGGGTTGGTGGCTTGGGAATGCTGGCCTGGTGGTGATGGATGATGGAAGAAGCTTGAGCTGTGAGGTTTGGCGGAGCAGTTGTTGTTGGTGTTGTCGCTGTGCGTGCGGTGCTGTAATGCGCCAAGCCAAAGGCTGGAGCTGAGTGGCCCAGGCGCCGAATCCGCTGCAAGGCTCCAGCGGGACACGCACTAAAAACTGGAGCTTCCTTGTAGGTACGTACTTTGTTAGCGCCGATAGTACAGGGTAGCCAGAATGGAATACAAGCTCTCGGAGGAATGCTTCATCAAAGGATAAAGTATTATCTTTCGAGTATATGGAGTATTTATTTTCTGTTTACTCGGTTTACCGCACTTCTCTTGGATTTCCTATATTTTGTATCCTTCGATTGTTGCGTGGTTAAAGCCTGAGTCACTAGGTTCTTGTTCAGTCGTCCGAGAACGTACCAGCAACGAAACATTTTGCCCGAAACGCTGAAGAAAACTAGATTAAAACAGCAGTATCTCGAGTCGGGTGTCAATCAGACGTCAGCTGACACTGCATATTCAGTTCCGGATATAAGTCCCAGTGACAGTCTCCGTGCTCGGTCATCTAGGCGTGGCTTGGTCCCGTCACTCAGTACCCGATCGTCTTTTGAACCAATCATAACGTGCCCTTTCACTCTTCAACACCGTGTGCCCGACTGTCAACCGACGCCGACATCATTTTGGGGCCTTTTGTGCTCGAAAGGGAGTATTAGAAGTATGAGAAACAACTCTACAACATTGTCAAAGCAAAACGTGAAAATGATAAATATCTCCCATGCATGCCTCACTTCAACTGGTTTCGTTCACTTTACTCTCATACGTCGTTGCACTCGCTGAGCTACTTATATGAGTTTCTTTGAACCAAGATGGCCTCCGATACACACCCACACACCGAAACACTGTGTACTGAAAACATAAAGCTCGAAGATGGTCTTCATGATGGTAGATCCGATATGGATACCTTGCCAAAGGAAGATCAGACATTCCCGACTGGGCTTAAGCTTGGTTTGATCCTGGCCGCTTTGTATGCAACTATGTTCCTGGCCGCCTTGGTACGTTCTAGCCTAGATAGTCTTATATCTAAAATCATTAGTGGCTAATCATCCTCGTTACAGGACCGAACCATCATTGGAACCGCCGTCCCTCGTATCTCCAGCGAGTTCCACGCCCTCGACGACATCAGCTGGTACGCCAGTGCATATCTCATTACCTCCAGCGCAACTCAGCTCCTATGGGGCCGACTATATTCATTCTACTCGACCAAAGCCATCTTTCTTACCGCCACCATCATATTCGAGGTTGGCTCTGCGATCTGCGGCGGAGCTCTTAACTCGACGGCCTTCATCATCGGCCGCGCCATCGCGGGTATGGGTTCCGCGGGTATTTTCTCGGGGTCTTCTGTCATCCTCACCCAGATCGTGCCATTGGAAAAGAGGCCCATATATATTGGCTTCATGGGTTCTATGTTTGGCGTTGCATCCATCATTGGTCCTCTTATGGGTGGTGCCTTCACTGACAACGTAACCTGGAGGTGGTGTTTCTACATTAAGTCAGCCACGCTCTTGCCCCCCGATCTTATCAACGAGGCTTGCTAACTGGTCAAAATAGTCTTCCTATCGGCGGTGCTGTATTCGCTGTCCTCGTCTTCTGCCTTCAAGTGCCGCACAAGAGCAGCAGCGACACTCTCAAGCAGCAGTTCATCCGTATGGACCCTATCGGCACTGCCCTCTTCCTCCCCGGAATTGTTTGCTTTCTCCTTGCGCTTCGATGGGGTGGTGCAACTTATCCCTGAAACGACGCTAGGGTGATTGCTCTCTTCGTTATCGCCGGGTTCTTCTTTTTGCTTTCGTGGGTGTCCAGATCTGGCGTCAAGAGGACGCAACTATTCCGCCCCGCATCATCGCACAGCGCAGCATGGCCTGTGGCGTTATTTATGCCATGTACATTGGCGGGGGGGGATGATTTCCCTGATTTACAATCTCCCAATCTGGTTTCAGGCCGTGAAGAGCACGTCGGCAATCCAATTCGGTATCGATACTATTCCCTTGGTCCTGTCACTCGTCGTTGGAGCCATTCTTTCCGGCGCCATCATCACGCGGACTGGATACTACGTTCCTTGGATGTATCTTGCTACGGTTCTTACATCTGTGGGCTCAGGCTTGATGACAACGTTCAAACTCAACACTGGTCATTCTGCCTGGATCGAATACCAAATCCTCTTTGGCCTGGGCTTGGGAACGGGCATGCAACAGGCCAGTTTGGCGGCACAAACGGTCCTGGTCCAAACTGACGTGTCCATTGGAATATCGCTCATGTTTTTTGCGCAATCCCTAGGAGGCGCTATTTTCATGTGTATTGGTCAATCGATCTTTGTCAATGATTTGTCTGAAGGACTGAAGGGAATTGAGGGGATTGACATCAAGGCGATTATCGAGGCCGGAGCGACAACTTTGAACAAAGTGATTTTGTCAGAGGAAATCCACAGCGTCCTGATAGTGTAAAATGATGCTCTACAAAAGACCTTCTTTGTGGTTGTGGTAGTGTCGTGTTTGATGATACTGCCGGCATTAGGCATGGGGTGGAAGAACATCAAGAACAAGAAGCAGGGCGGGCAGGAGCATTAGGCAGCGAGGTTTTGGGGCATTCATGTTGCGCACAAATAACATTTAGTAGGTAGGTAAGGTAAGTTTATATCAAGTATAGAACAACTCTCCCTTATAAGAATATATAGACAATGCATTGTATTTGCGCCTGTTAACAAGACGTTGACAAAGCATGTTCCTGGACGTACTTGTGCCTAGTTGACTCCCAACATGGGAACGTGAATCTGAAAAAATTGCACAAAAACCGGAAGCCTAGCCATGTAAGCTTGAGTCACGAATCACTTAGGATTGACTGTGCATCTACGGAGTAAAACCTGCTCAATTGAACTCGGCAAGTTCGTCGGTGGGGCAGCACCTAATTAAGTCCTTAGGCTTAGGCTGGAGCATGGATTCATGCAAGTCTGAGTCGTCCCGACGAAAATATAAATTACAAAGTGGAACAAGACTCACGAACAAACAATATAGGGAAAATGACTCAGATCTGTTTCGTATGAAGAATGCTTGGGAATTCCCCCAGCCAACACTGGTAGGTCTAACTTTCGTGTTGGATGCTTTCCACCGAGACCCAATTAAATCGCGCGGTGGTGTAACGACTTACCCTGGCGGCTTGCCCGAGTCAGCTCCACAGGCCAAGCTTTCTTTCAACCTCAGCTTTAAGCACCCTCGACTTCTACTCTCAACACTATCCTTGACATCAACATCCACCTCCACCGTCGAGTCCAACACACACGCCATTCGCACATAACCGAACATGGCCAGCCGCTCAAGCCCAGGCCCGTCAGACGACAGGTCCGGCCGCAAGCGACGCGCCGAGGACGAGAATGCCGACGACCTGCCCCAGCCCTACAACGCAAAGTCGCTCCAGCCCGCGAAGCGACGCGCCCTCTCCCCCTCCGACCAGCCACGGAGGCTCAAACGCCCCGGAAACCGTGCTAGAATATCCGAGGCCGAGCGCGAGGCTATCCGACAGCGCCAAGTCGACCGAGAGCGCGGATCCGCCGCCGTCCAGTCGTCCCAGGACGAAGCGAACAGAGTCCGTGGCATTAACGATGTCGTGAGACAGCACTACAACAACGTCCCCGAGAGAGGCCGCGACTGGCGTACCAGGGACAGTAAAATCAAGGGCCTGCGCGTCTTCAACAATTGGATCAAGAGCTGCATCATTCAGCGCTACTCCCCCGACGAGGACTACGAGGTGAATTCCCGCGAATCGGGTCGCCCCGGCGGCAAGGACCTTCTCGTGCTGGACATTGGCTGCGGAAAGGGCGGCGACTTGAACAAATGGCAGCAGGCTCCCCAGCCCATTCAGCTTTACGTCGGCCTGGACCCTGCCGACGTGAGCATTGACCAAGCCCGCGAACGATACAGGACCCTTGGCTCGCGCGGCGGTCGCGGTGGTCGAGGAGGCGCTCGGGGAGGTTACAACCGCCGACCGCCTCCCCCGCCATTTGACGCTCGTTTCGCAGTCAAGGACTGCTACGGCGAGAGCATCGAGGACATTGAAATCGTCCGCCAGGTCGGCTGGGACCCGTCGCCTATGAATCGTCGCGGTTTCGATGTCGTCAGCATGATGTTTTCCATGCACTACGCCTTTGAGAACGAGAAGAACGCGCGCACCATGCTCCGCAACGTCGCCGGTGCCCTGAAGAAGGGCGGTCGCTTCATCGGCTGCATCCCCAACTCCGACGTCCTCGGCGAGCACGTCCGCAAGTTCAACGAGAAGATCACCGCAAAGCGCGAGGCCAAGAAAGCAGGCGCCGACGCATCCGCCGACGCCTCCACGACGCCTCCTCCCGCAGATGCCGAGGAAGGTGAGCTCGAAGAGGGCGAGGCCGAGCCCACGGCCGAATGGGGCAACAGCATCTACCGCGTGCGGTTCCCGGGCAAGACACCCGAGGACGGCGTCTTCCGACCCGCCTTCGGCTGGAAATATAACTTTTTTCTGGACGAGGCGGTCGAGGAGGTGCCCGAGTACGTCGTGCCCTGGGAGGCCTTCCGCGCCCTCGCCGACGATTACAACCTGGAGCTGCAGTTCCACCGCACGTTCCCTGAGATCTGGGAGGCTGAGAAGGACGACGCGGAGCTTGGCCTCCTGAGCGAGCGCATGGGTGTACGCGGGCGTGGCGGCGGTCCGCTACTGGTTTCCGACGACGAGATGGAGGCGGCGAGCTTCTACATTGGTTTCTGCTTTTACAAGGTTTAAGACTTAACGAAAACGGCGGATGTGTTGTTATTTTGATGGCGCGATGGTTTGAGCCAAGGAGGGAAGTCTACTACAGGAATTGCCATAAAGCGCGGGTCACAATGACATGGCCGTAAGAAGGGATGGATGGTTGAGAGAAAATAATGGTGGCGTTGGCGTCGTTATTACATCCTATTAAGTGTGCTGCTAGAACAATTACGATGGAGTTGGGTATCATAGTCTACCTGACCTTTCTGATGGCGAAATTACAACTCCTCCTCATGCTGAAGTGTTTCCTTGCTCCTAGATTTGACCTGTGTTCGATATGTTGCCCAAGCCTCGGAGGGATCGGGACTTGTATGTACCATCGAGTGTTACTCTTGGGTGTGGGTGAGTGAGCGGCGCCAAGGAGCTTTGTGTCTACTCATTCCTTGATATGTCGTAGGTACTGGCTCAAACGGCATTTGTAGCACGCCGCCAGATCATCAAGGCTGCAACGCCTGCGCACGCTGTGGCTCCAAGGGCGATATAGAGACTTGTGCGATCGGGTTCCTCATCAGAAGTCTTTGGGAAACCGGTGCTGGGGGTAGTGGCGGCATCGGCAAAGGCGACAAAGAGCTCGCTGATACTGCCCCAGGTCACGCTCACGTGGAGGGGGAGGCTCATACTGAGGGAGGAGGCGTATTGATCTGGTTGGAGCTCACTGCGCTGGTTGGTCTTGTCCTTGTCGGCCTTGAGAGCTGTATAGATTGAGGGAAGGTCGTCGAGGTGGGGGTATTTTGTGCGCAGCTCGACGATGTGAGAGAAGGAGTCTGGGTCGGAAGAGTCGTACGCGTAGCAAATGAGATCACAAGCGTCCATCTTAGCCCGGTTCTCGAGGATGGCGGGTTCAAGCTCGCCAAGCTCTTCAAGGATGAGATAGACCTGCTTGCCACCAGGAAGCTCGACACCATTCACCGCTCGGCGAGGCTTAATCGTCGGGTGGTACAGTCCCTCGAAGGGGCGGTTTAGAAAGGCATCGAGGAGGGAGGATTTCCCAGCTCCGGCTGCACCCAGGACGTAACAAAGCACAACGTTTCGCTCCACCCGGCCCGGGCGTCTTCTTCTCTTGCGGGGCTTTGTGATTTGGAGAGCGGCGGTGATAGGGTCCTTGGGGTTTGGCGGTTCAAAGCCTAGGTATGCTAGGTACTCCATCGTGGTTTTGGGCTCGATGAATGTCGTCATGCTCCACTGAGCTAGCCAGCCTTGAAGGGTGATGTGGCCGGCCTCATTGCGAACAGTTGAAGAAGGGAAAGCTGAATCAGTCCATGAGCTGGGCAAACCAGGAGTTGGCGCGAACAAAGCCTCGAGCTCCTCGTTATTAAGCCCTCCGTCATTGTCCTTGTCGAAAAGCAAGAAGAGATCAACGAAGAATCGGTATCCAGCAGGGCTCAGCTCAGCGGATGAGTACTCTGGGACATCGAATTTCGGTCGGATGAACCTGTCTTCGAGACTGAGACTGTCGGTGTAGTGGTACTTCCGAAGGATAATCCATATGGTCTCGTGGCGTCCCTTCTCTGCGTAGATCATGTTTAGTTGTAGGAAGCCCGTCTGGTCAACGCCCTTGTCAAGGTCAGAGTCCGGAAGAGACTTGGAGATGGATAGTTTGATATTGTCGAGATCATCAGTCGTCAAAGGCTTGTCGAAGCAACGGGCCTGGAAGTCGCGCATCTCCTGTTCGTTAAGGTAGCCATCCTGGTCCTTATCGCAGAGATAGAAGATGCGCTTGAGAGCGCTCACACAAGCAGGTTTGAGATGGCCCTCTTTGTAGTCAAATAGCGGGGCAATGGGGTGAGTGACAGCCTTTTGGCAGAGAAAGAAGACTTCGTTGACGTTGCGGTGGTCTCGGGCACTGGTGCGGATGCAAGAGTCGATCTCGCGGAACTCGGACATGACGGGGAGCATTTCCTCCTCGACTACTTGGGGAGTAGTGCCTTGGCCGGCAAGGTCGGATTTATTTGCGCAGAGGACGACCGGAACATTCACGCCGAGGGAGCGGAAGTATGGCATCCAAAACAGCGCAACCCGCTCGTAGCTGTAATGGTCGGCGTAGACGAGGAGGATGACATTGCATTTGCGGATCTCCTTGCGGAGGGTGGTACGGTCCTGAGGGCGGGCGGAGGTATCGACGATGGTAGTCGAGACGTTATCAGGGGTGCCGATGCTCGGGGGAATGGTGATTTGAGGAAGGACGGGTTGGATTTTGTTGGTGACGAATTGGTCCTTGACGAGAGAGGCGATGAGGCTCGACTTGCCCGTGTTCTCGTCACCGCAGACACAGATGCGTACTGGTGAAGGAGGGGGTTAGACAAGCGGTGACTAAACAACGGGGGTATACGAAAAGGACGGAGAGATAGGATAGATAGAAAGCGTACCTACCGGCGGACATGGTGAATAGGAGCAGAGGCTGTCGAAGGGAGATGGTTCGTGGTTGATTTACTTAGATTCCATGGTCTCGGCGCCAAGGAAGAGTCGTTAGAGGTGAGGCGGGAACGTGGAAAAGAGGAGAGTGAGGACAAGCAGGGCGTAACGTGCAATATCAAGGGAGAATCAAGGGGAGAATCAGATTGACGGAGAAGGTAAGGAGCGAATTTGGGAGACACGACCTCGGCGGAGCCTTGAGCGAAGTAGGTTGGTTGGTGGTTAGCTTGTAGGAGTAGATTGGGTGGCAGAATTGCAGAAGTGACGCGCGACGAGCAGGGATTGGGCGATCTATCCCGCCACGGCCTGGGGCCTGCTCCAGGGCGGTGAGGCGGGGTTCAATTGAAGGGTACGTATCTTTGAGCAGATGGACCTGGAATGGAATGGACAGGTTGACAGGTGGCCTGGAAGGCGGTAATTTTCAGGCGGTTCCATTAGCTGTAGTCCATTACGGCGAGTCTGGTTTAGTGGATAATTCAGTGGACGAACACCGTTCTTAATCAGTAACCGGCTGAACGAACTGGTGGTGTCATGACTCCATGGGCCTGGGCCATGCTGGCCGGTCATGAGGGCTTTCCGGGAAACAATAGTTGGTCCAATTAATTGGTGGGCTGGCGAGCTGGATGGATCGGATGGGAAGCTACTGCATGGCCCAGTGCTGCAGTTTTTGCAGGTACGCAACAATAAGCTGGACCGACCATTGGATCCATGATATCAAAATCACCCTATGCACATGTGCTGACAACATGACGAACAAGCCACAGAGTGGGAGCTTCCCCGGTCCGTGCGATTCTTCTTCCACGGACTCTGGGGTGCTGAATGCAACTCCATCACGTGTGATAATTAGTCGAGCCAATCTCTCCGCTTTGACCGGCTTCATTCATTCACGGCGTCCTGGTCCGAAAACACAGGCGAGAGAGAGACCAAACCCCAGGCTCGTCTACTTTACCCCACACATATTCAGTCGACCCGTCGCTCCTTGTTCGGCCGCCTTACACGCCTTCTCATTCGCTGGCTTACTGCGCATCCCACCTCCTGACCTACCAGCAGCCGTCCCAGCCCTCCTTCGCCGTCACGTCGGCCCCAGAACGTGGACAAACCCCAGACTCTTCCAGGTCGGAATAGGTAGGTTGGAACGCAGCAGACTGACTACCAGGAATAGCCGTGGCTGTTAGTTGACACTTCCCACTCCCGCCTGTTTTATCCCCGGCCGACCGCTCCTCCAACACTGCGCTTCGTAGATTCTCCGTAGTTCTTACTTATCTTCTCTCCGTCTCGGCCAGCCTCCTCCGGCCGCCGACCCTCCGAACCTCCGTCCTCCACCCCCTCCGCCTAGTCCTGCACACCACAGCTTTCGACCAGACTGCGGACCACAGGCCTTGAACATATGCTGTTCGAGAGCCTTTAAATAACAGGCCACGACTACACAGACTCCCACCTTCGCCGCCATCCTCCGGCTTGACGGCCGCGATTTCCATAACCGGGCAGTGTCCCAACGCGACGTCCCCAGACTGACATCATGTTGTACGTACACGTTCTCGGTCGCGGCACCCGCTTCCGTTCCCGTTGCTTGCGCAAACCTGTGTTACCGACCGCCTGCTAACCATTGTTGGAATCAACAGTGTCCTACCTCCTCCGCCGCGGTATCCCTCTATGGGGGGATACGGCGCCAGTTCTATCCATCCCGTACCCATGATCGAGACCAACAACACGCTCTCGAATCCCGAAGGCCCCGAATGGCAGTTCTTGGTCGGCGAGGGTGAGTTTCCCCGTCCCTCCACGCCCTCTGCTACACCTCGATAACGGGCGCAATGCCGATGCTGAAGCCAATGCTGACGCTGTCGCTTGAACAATAGGAACGTACATTCTCAAGGAGGACCTGCACCTTGCGACACCTCCGCCCCATCCCTCCGAGGCAACCATCGTCAACCCGAACCCGCTCGCGACGAACCCGCAACCTGCTACCGCCGGCACCACCGTTTCCCTCATCACCCTCGATGTCCGAACTACGCCCCCATTCTTCTACAAAGGCCTGTCAGCCACGACTCTCGCCTTGAGCGGCACCCCGTCCAGCATTCAAGAGCATCCCAACGAGAGTCGATACTCTACCGAAGGCGGCATGAGCAGCGAGGACGGTCGCGCAGCTTCGAACAGTGATGCGCCAGCCACCTCGGTCACCCTGGGTTCTGCGCCTGCGTTTGGCGAGGGCAACTCCCTGCTTACCCAGGTGCAGACTAAGGATGTCAACAAGAAGAGGAAGCCCAAGAACAACATGACTAAGAGCAATTCTTCCTTCATCTCCCGGGTCATTGTCAACGAAGGATTGTCCCGGAAGTTGACAGAGCGGCCTAGCGACGGCGTCTTTGCCTTTGCAAACATCAACCGCGCCTTTCAGTGGCTAGATATGTCTTCTTCTTCCAAAGTAGGCTGCCCTGTTCTCACAGCGTTATCAACCTTGCATCGAAGCGTGGCTAACGCTCGAGCAGCAAGACTATTTGACCAAGGTTTTGTTCACCAAAGCGCATTGCCTGTGTCATGATGTGAATGGTGCTACAAAGACACCGGCGCATATTGATGTCATTATGGGGTTCTCTACCGGCGAGATCATTTGGTGGGAGCCCATTTCGCAACGGTATACTCGGTTGAATAAGAATGTGAGATTGCGCCGTGGCAGACAGAAAACACATGGGATAAAAGGGCTGATGATGTCTAGGGAGTGATCAACAGCACACCCGTGTCGGCAATCCGATGGATCCCCGGGTCCGAGAACCTATTCCTCGCCGCCCACATGGACGGTTCTTTAGTGGTGTATGACAAGGAGAAAGAAGACGCCCACTTCAACCCCGACGATGAGGCAGTGAATGGCATACACGTAAACGGACACGGGAACGGGAATGTGAGCGAAGCAGACGACGCCAGCAACGGGACAACCCAGCCCAATGGCATCCGAATTAACAAATCGGTCCATTCCAAGAATCAGAAGACCAACCCGGTGGCGGCTTGGAAACTGTCGAACCACCGCATCAATGCCTTTGCCTTCTCCCCCGACAACCGGCATCTGGCTGTAGTGTCCGAGGATGGGACATTGAGGATCATTGACTACTTGAAGGAAGAGTTCGTCACGCGAGACCTCAATCCCCGCATGCCGTCCCCTGCTTACTGGAAAATAGACTATTGGATATGTTCTACTCATACTACGGTGGCATGTCATGCGTCTGCTGGTCCCCTGACGGCAAGTACGTCCTGACGGGCGGACAGGATGACCTGATATCGATCTGGTCAGTGGCGGAATCGGCGCTGCTGGCCAGATGTCAGGGCCATCAGTCTTGGGTAACGGCTGTCGCGTTTGACCCCTGGCGTTGTGATGACCGAAACTACCGCATCGGCAGCGTTGGCGAGGACGGGCGGCTCTGCCTGTGGGACTTTAGCGTAGGCATGCTTCATCGACCAAAGCCGGTAGGTTGGTTCGCCATGTAGACTGAAGCAGAGGAACTGAGCTGACTGGCGCCTGATCTAGCAATCGGTACGGCATCGTGGCTCCATCTCGTCACGATATACGGCCCTGCAGCGGGCCGAGACGGGGAACACGACCAACTCACGGCTCCGCTCCGATTCGAACCCTGAGGCTGAAGATGAGGAAGTAGCCATCTCACACCCAGTGGAGCCTCGCTCCAGGATCCCGATGCTTCCTCCTGTGCTGGTAAGTGCCGACCCGGTCGTTGACGTGCAAGGGGGCGTGGGGGCACCTGGCACTGGTCCACAAAACACTGATACGGACGGGCGTAGAACAAGGTGATTGACACGCACCCGGTGTGTTGGTTGGACTTTACAGAGGATGCAATCACAACGAGTTGCAAATCAGGTGAGAAAATTCCGAACCCCCCC
>JAZAVK010000110.1:0-143314 GCA_037954305.1 Neonectria magnoliae | reverse complement strand
AAACAGTAGGTGAAGGGAATTGATACTAGGAAGGTGCGTTTTCAGACGCAAAAAAATCAAAAAGATATGAGGAACAAGAGATTCGAACTCTTAACCTTCAGGATATACCATGTACTGGAATCTGACGCGCTACCGTTGCGCCAGCTCCCCATTGCTTGAACATTTGTTTGTTGGTTTGACTTATATGTGGCAGATTTTGGGAGTTTCCCTACAATCTGATTTGAGGCGGTGAATGAGTTTCCAATGAACTGCTGAGAATGACATCTGTTTAGGGTTCCCCAGTTGGGGTGAACAAAGTCGCTCTGCATTTTGGTGAAAATCAATTGACCCCGCGGTCCCAGACTTGTAAGGTCAACCCCGGGGCAATAATGCGCAACATAATACATCCATTAGATATTTCTTGGGGTTTAAAGCATGGAGCCGACTTTGTTGGAAGCTGAGCAATGAGGGTTTTCGACACACTTGGCTTGGATTTCGACTTATAAGGACGAATGCAGGGCATCGAACCCAACAAGGCCATCGCTCTGACATAACTAACTGCCTTGATGCAACACGCTTCCTGATAATTAGAGCACGCGGATGCTTGAACAAAGCTGGGAAAAGAAGCTGTTCCGCCCAACAAACAAAGATGCCAGCTGGGTGGACCGCCAAGCCGGGCGTGATGGGGACGTCGAACATGGGGGGAACGGCTCCCGCTCCACCCACCAGACGGGAATTGTCGTCCGCATGTCCGCAAATAGGTTGGATTGGTGGTATCGAGGTCTTAGCTACGCTGCACGACCCTGGTCTGCTTCCTGGAATACGGCCCAGCTGTTAGGCGGCTAGGCTGTCACCCCCATTTCCGAGCTGAAAAAACCGAGACACCAACCACTGCGGCCTAGCAAAGGAGGCGCCGTGAGGCTCGCTCTCTCGACACTTGGTGGCGGCATTGGCTCCATCTCGTAGTGGCCTAGTGATCTTTTTCCCCTTACGTGGCGCTGCCCAGGGATCGCGAACTCCTCCTCGTCGTCCGTTTCCCCCTCCTCCACATAGTCTACCTCAACGTGCTATAGAACCCAGCACAAACAACCCCAAAAACACCATTGACGACGAAGACGACGACTACGGCCACGACCACGCCGACCCCGCGACCACTGCGACGGCACCGGCCCTGGCTGCTAGCCTCTCCCGTCCGCAACAATGGCGCACAACCCCTTCAACCCATACAACCCCTTCGCCGGAGCCAACCATCCCCCGCCCCTATTCGCCGAACTCGAAGCCCCCAGCGTTGCGCCGCTCCCCGCCGGCGCCCACCAAGCTCCCGATGGAGGCACCGTCTTCGAGATGCCCGCCGAGGCCGTTGCCCCTAGGAAGGACGTGCCCCGACCCGCGACGCAGCAGAGCCCGCCAGAAGCCGCGGACACCGGAACCAACGCCAACCCGTGGCCGTTCTATCTAGAACCGGGCTCCGGTTCGGCGCCGGCCCAGGACGCCGCCGATGGCAAGAATGAAAGCAAGACCGAAGCGTCGACAGAAAAGCCCGCACAGCCCTGGCCCTATCACGGCCCCGGGGCACAAGGACAGCACGCCGCCGCGGAGCACCAGCCAGCCAAGGAGAGCTCGGGGGCATATCGCAGCGAGGGCCAGGGTTCGATGGGACAAAGGTACCAGGAGCAAAACTATGCGCCGCCACAGATCCCTCACGGGACCCGTCCGCCCGCTTCGGCGCCGTCCAGTCCGGAACCGGGGAACCAGCACTTCCTGCCCTATCCCGCGCCGCTCGACCTCGCCCAGCGCCCGGCCAAGCCGGCATCGCCTCCCGCGTTCAAGCCGTATGCTCCTCCGGGGGCCCACGACGGCCCGGCTCCCGCAGTCGGTGTGGGCCGCACGCAGTCGCAGTCGACCACGCACTCGACGACCAACTCCATCCCGTACCAGCCGTACCGACCGCATTCACCGGCCGGGGCTGCTGCTTCTGTGGTTGTTGCGGCCGGTGGTTCGTCAAGCTCTAGTCTGGCTGCGGCTGCGGCTTCTCAGCCGAACTCTACGGGCATGACCACAAACCCCTTTTATTCTCCGCCTCCCGCGAACTCTTCGGCGTATCCTCCGCCTGCCGAGGCCAACGTTGCCTCCAGACCTCCTACAGTTCCTCCCACGTCTCCTTCTACAGCGGTTCTCACAGCCACGGCTGGCTCTGTTTCCAACGCTACTCTTGGGTCTGGTCCTCCCTCAGCCACTCCTACTCCTACGACTGCTCCCACCTCACCTCCTCCGCCAGTCCAGAGTACTGTCTCACCATTGACCACCCCGTTCCAGCAGCCCGTACAGCCTCATTCTGGACACACTCAGTCTTATCCCTCGGCTGCCACGTTGCCTCCTACCTCGACGCCCTTGTCACACGCGGCGACACCAGCTTCAACCACAGCAGTGCCCTTCGCCCAACCCCAGTATGCGTCCACTGTGCCTACCCAGCAGTACGCGCCAGCCCAAGCATCTGCGCCGGCCACTTCCACCTCCATGCCGGGTTCGGCGGCCGGAACACCCGCGTATCATTCAGTCCAGCCAGCGTATCCTCCGGCCGGGAACCCCGACTACAACATTCCGCACCCGACATACGCGCCAGTAGCTAGCCCTCCGGCGCAGGTGACGTCGCCATTGTCCCACCACCACACGGGGCCGGCAGCTCTTCAGGAGCAATCGCAGGTTCGGCCCGTGACGACGGAGCCGCAGTCTGCGTCTTCCTCGCTGCCGCAGTCGCCGCCGCCGCCGTACTCGCAGACCGTTCCCCAAAGGCCTGGGTCGCAACCTCCAGCTGCCGGGAACCCATCTCCGTACCAGTCACCTCCTCAGGGTCAAGGTCTCCCTGGACAGGTACCTTCGCCGGGGAATGCTCCTCCCTTAGGCCACACTCCCGCACAAGGCTACGCCCCCTCTCCAAGCTATGTTACTTTACCAGGCCAACCTCCCCACCAAGGCCAAGTTTCTTACCAAGGGCAACCTTTTCAGCAAGGGCAACCTCAGCAGAACCAATCTCCTCACCAAGGTCAACCTCCCCAACAAGGCAATCACTTTCATCAGGGCCAGGCTCCTCACGGTCAAATTCCCTTCCAAGGCCAACCTCCTTACCAAGGTCAGCCTCCTCAGCAAGGCCAACCTCCTCAACAAGGCCAAGTTCCTTACCAAGGACAATCTTCTCACCAAAATCAATCTCCTCTTCAAGGTCAAGCTCCTCAGGGCCAAGCACTTCCTCACAGTCAAGCTCCCCACCAAGGCCAAGTTCCTTACCAAGGGCAACCTCCTCAGCAAGGGCAGCCTCAGCAGAACCAATCTCCCCATCAAGGACAACCTCCCCAACAAGGCAATTCCCTTCCTCAAGGTCAAGCTCCAGGCCATTATATTCCTCCAGGCAATTATGTACCTCCCGGTCATGCGCCTCCTCCTGGTCAAGCTTCCCAGCTCCAGTATCCAATTCAACCCTCTTACGCCCCCATGTCTCCTTCTGGCCAGTCCGTAGACCAGAACCTCTACAACTACACAGGACCTCCTCTACCCCCACGGCCCATGAAGCCAAACGAGCAAGCACATGGCACGTACGGGCCCGCGCCTGGCAGCTTTGGCTCCCCTGCTGGCTACAACCCAGCCAACTACCCGCCTCCACCAAAGACATTTTACAACCCTCCTCCACCAGCACTCCCAGCGAGACCCTCAACGGGAAAGCTGTTCACAAGCGCCAACGCTAAGAAATGGCTCGATAAGACGAACCAGGTTCTTGAAAGCAAGCTCGCACCGATGTTGCAAGGCCCGATAGATTCCAGATATAGGCCTGGGCAAAATCAACAGCAAACTTCTCAGCAGAACCAGCATAATCAGCACAATCAGCAAAACCAACAAGCTCAACCGAACCAGCTGCACCAGTATAACCAGCAAGCGTTCCATGCTCCACATCTAGCACCTCAATTCCAAGGGGCTTCGGGTACAGGGCCTCAACCAGGTATGTCTGGGCCTCAGCCAGGCATGCCGGGGCCAAGCCAAGGCCATTCTGGGTCACAGTGGTGGTAAGACAGTACCGATGTATGATGGGGATCTCTCGGTTACATTTAGTTTCTTTGTCTGGTTTGCAAGCAGTCTTTGGTCACGGATGTGTCTATTGCCATTGTACTAGTTACGACAACTGTTCTACACGTGGTTGGGGAATCTTATAGAGTAAATAACAAGCGAGTATCTGATGGTGCATATGTGGCATTTAAACAGCGACAGTAATGTCCATAGCTTAATATTGTTTTAATCGTCTTTGTCTTACGTGTATATGTGGTTGACGAGGCTAACACGCTAAGGCCTGGAACGAGAGAAGTCCGTCAAGCTGTGATCGGTTTAGGAGTAGGACTAAGGCAATGGTAGAGCTCTCATAAACCTGGCCGTCGGCCCCTGAATTAATGCCAACTTCAGAGAATAAAGAACAAATTGTGAGCCCTACCATTGTCCGCTTATCGAGAAAGCATACGTTTGCTTTTACTACCGAAGGTCAAAAAGGTATGTGAAGGGCTTTAGTAGGCGTGGCTGAGAAATGTGGCTTGGAGCTTCGGCTGAAACTGAGTAGTCCAGGTCGGATGCATCTGCTCGAGATCCGGCGATTAGACAGTCTCAGTACTTTGTACTCGTTTGAGCATCTAGACTCTTTAAATAGACAATGTAGGGAGTACTTGACGTCTTGTGTCACTGCGTCCGAGAGGTGATGAGATGCCGATTGCCGCTGCCGCGGTGCTATTTTGGGGTCACAGGGGACGGGTGCGGGTCCAGAGACTTGGAGGCTGGAACGGGCTGAATCAATAAACCTGGTTACCTCCACTGGTTAGTTTTCCCGGCCGGTCTGAATTGGGAAGATGGCTCGCTTTGAGGATGATGGGGAGTTACAGAGTACGGCCTCGTGACTGTCGTGGGCAAGGGAACGAGGAGAGGTCTGGGATCACAATCCTGCTATTTGTGTGCGCTTTAGGCTGGGTGAGACAAGAGAAAAAGGAAAAACTGCTACGTACGTCAATGGCGGTGATGATTGCAGTAAGCATGCGGCTTCTCCTTGGAGGTGCATCCTCATCTCGACTGCGGAGTACGGCGCGGATAGGGCATCGATATGGGCTTCTCTTAATTAGACGGCAAGATTGGAAGACGGGATCAGCGACGGAATGCGACAATTACTATAATTACCATGTATAATCCGTGCGCGCATTGGACAGTTTGACGGGGATGCCGTGTCGGTGTCATTGCAGCTTGTCAGTCGGTCGGGCTGCCCCGTGTCGGCGTGTCGACGAGTCGATCTCCTGGCTGCTTGCATGGCTCAAGCTGTGTCAGGACGACAAGCAAGCTCCCGCATCGGCATCCACGGCGAGGGAGGGGGGCCCGGTAAGCCCAAACCTAGCATAGCATGAGCATGAAGCCGAGTCCTGGATATGGAACGTGTGCATGTTGAAATCACGAGACTGACAGGTGAAGAAGACGCGGCAACATTCAACTCCCAAACGGCATTCTTGCACTTCGGGATGCTACCTAAGTAGGTATTCGTACTCGACTGGATACCATGTACATTTTTGCCGCCCGCAGTCGCGCCCTTCCCTTCTCATTTACAAAAAAGGGCAAACAAAAAAAGGAATTTACAACCGCGGGCGTGCAGAAAGGGGAGAGGGGCTGACTCGCTCGTCATGTTTCCCGAGGTCCGACTGACTGGACTGACTGACTGACTGACTGACTGCCTGGAAAAGAGGCAACTGAAGAGATGGAGACGCGCCGGTTGCACCCTTTTCCCTTGTTAGCTCTCATCGAGGGCGGCGGAAAGGCAGCATTTCGAACCACTGCCAAGGCTCGCGTCGACCATGGCTGACGGCGCGCCCTGGCACCAGCTAGCTGCACGAGAATATCGCCTGACCCCGGTCGTGCCATTTTCCCGCAAAAGGGCGTTCCTTTGTCACCCAGTCGACAGTCGGTCAGTCAGTCGGTCGGTAGAGGCAAAAAAGAAATAGGCGGGTGTCCAAAGCATCCGATGGCGCCGACGCTCTGAACCGCTCGAGTCCAGTGCTCTTCTGCTTTAACAAAGGGGTGTGATCCACTGTTAGGCGACCTACTTCCTGGGCTGCCGACTCAGGGCACTTGGTATGCGGCACGGGAGATCCAGTAGGATAGACGCATGGAGACTTTCAATCCATCACTTCGTCTCAGCCTCAGTCGCTGCCGGCCGGCTCGTCCGCAAAAATGCGGACCGACATTTGTACATCAAACTGGGTCGCCTAGAAGCAAGCAAGCATGGTCTAGGAAGGCCATTGTCGAGTCGGATATAGCAATACCGAAGGGAAAAAAAGAAAAAAACAATATATACGGATGATGCCCGCGGAGATAGAGGGGATCAGGAGACGGGATGAGGCAGTGAACGAACGGGAGCAGACCACCGCAGAGCAAGAGCCAAGAGCCAAGAGCAGATCGGGACCCTCCGCAAATAGGTGCGGCAACTTACGAAGCACTTGGGCGTAGGTAATTACAGGCAATCATGCCTGGGCAACTCATACTCATCACACAAACTGTTGGTTTTGCTTCTTTTCTCAACGGCTGCATTTGCTTGCTTTTGGCTGCGTGTGTGCGTCTCGGGGGTTTTATGTGTCGTTCGCTTTCCCCACTTTAGGCTGGGCCGCGGGCAGCTTTCAGTTGAGGTGAGGCTTGAGGTGACAGGTAGGTATCTATAACGGGATCATCGCCCAGTGCGAGGGTTACCAATCAACGCCATCCGCCTGGCGGCAACTGCCCACCGTCCGCCCTCCATCCGGAGGAAAAGTGGTGAAGTGATGGATGGCAGTGGCACCCAGTCAGAGACTCGGAGGAGTGCCCAATCTGCCTACGTGCAGCGCCTTTATATCGACAGGAGGGCCTTGGACAGGGCCCTGGCGGGTACGAAGCCCCCCGGATCCATGGGTGGATTGGATGGATACGCGGGATACTGGGCAGGACGGCGGCAGTCACCACCACCGCAGATGGACGGCATGGATGGATGACATCCAGTAGCAACTAGTACCTAATTATCAACGCCCAACCGCCAAAAACCAAGGGCGAATGAATGAATGAATGCTTTGATTCCGTCGAACGAAGCCGTCCAGGGGCCGAGGAAGGGCCAAGCATAGGCCCCAGCCCGCCGCAGCCCAGCCCAGCCCAGCCCGCAGCCCAACTGAAAGTCCCAGCCCAGCCCAGCCCAGCGGGTTTTACTGCTCGCTGAGTCGCTGGGCGGCTGTCCACTGGAGCCCCTGCCACACACGCACCCGCACCCGCACCCGCACCCGGCTCGGTCGCTCGCGCTCTCGCTCGTCACCTCTCCTCACGCATTCACTCAAATTCCTTTCCCCCTTCGTCTCTCCGCCCTTCGACTCTCCTCCTTCCCTTCCCCTTCCCTCTCCCTCCCAACCTTTGCACCCCACAACCTTCCACCTCCCAACACCACTCCCCGAACGAACGACGGATTTCTTCCTCGCAGAAATTTCCCACCACCTCTAATTATCCTCGACGAGAACCCAACTGCCTTCTCGCTCTCGTCAATCCATTTGCATCTTCTTTCCCCCCCGACCGCCTCGATCTCCCTCCCTCCCTTCACGCCCACTCGTCGACATCACTCGCCTACTCGATACTCGAGTCTGCACGCGTCCTGACCGCCTCCACATACCGAGACTCGTGTTGCAGGTTAGTTCATACTCGAGTCTCCGTTTTCATCTGTCTCGCTGCCTGTTCCTACCCCTTTGTCTTTTCCTTTGCCTTTGCCGCCTACGCGTTTTTTTTTGTGGTTTGCTCCTCAGGCATTACCGTTGAGGCGGCCCAGTTTCCCACGTCGACTTACGCCGGAGTTTGCCTTGTGGCGCTGCCCTCTTGGCCACCGCCCTTCGGAAGCCAGCTTTTCACTGGCGACCCATTTGCCCCTCGCCCTGAGCACACCGTCATCTTTCAATCTCTCTTCCTTCCACCACCGCCTTTTCTTCCCTCGGTGTGACATCAACTGACCCAAATTAGCCGCCCTAGGCTCGCAGATTAATCAACTACAAAACCCCACTCAGCTCGTCTCCATCTCCTGGACGAGCACCCTCAACCGCCAACATGACTACCATGGTACGTCAACTCAATATTGATGCCTTCCATCTCGCCAGAATTTGAGCATAGTCTATCAAAGGCGAGGATGTCGGGCAACTCACCATGTGGTCTCGCGTGGGCTTCCACTCGACCACCGGTGTCTTGCCTCACCTCACCCCTCGCCTTGATGACAGTTAATGCAGCATCAATGACTCGAGCTCTGCTCAGTGCCCTGGGCTCCTAAGAAGACATAATTAACCTCTTCTCTAGGATCTGCGCGTCGGTAACAAGTATCGCATCGGTCGAAAAATCGGCTCCGGTTCTTTCGGTGACATTTACCTTGGCACCAACATCATCTCCGGTGAGGAGATTGCCATCAAGCTCGAGTCCGTCAAGGCCAAGCACCCTCAGCTGGAGTATGAGGCCCGTGTCTATAAATCCCTTGCCGGCGGTGTCGGTATTCCCTTTGTCCGTTGGTTCGGTACCGAATGCGACTACAATGCCATGGTTCTCGACCTGCTCGGCCCCAGCTTGGAGGATCTCTTCAACTTCTGCAACCGAAAGTTCTCCCTGAAGACCGTCCTGCTTCTTGCCGACCAGCTCATCTCCCGCATCGAGTACATCCACGCCAAGTCGTTCATCCACCGTGATATCAAGCCCGACAACTTCCTCATGGGCATCGGCAAGCGAGGTAACCAGGTCAACGTTATTGATTTCGGTCTCGCCAAGAAGTACCGCGACCCCAAGACTCACTTCCACATCCCCTACAGAGAGAACAAGAACTTGACGGGTACTGCCCGTTATGCCTCCATCAACACCCATTTGGGTGTGGAGCAGTCCCGCCGTGATGACATGGAGTCCCTCGGTTACGTCATGCTCTACTTCTGCCGTGGCTCCCTTCCCTGGCAGGGACTCAAGGCTGCTACCAAGAAGCAGAAGTACGACCGCATCATGGAAAAGAAGATGACCACCCCCACCGAGGTCCTGTGCCGTGGCTTCCCCAACGAGTTCGCTATCTACCTCAACTACACTCGCTCGCTCCGGTTCGACGACAAGCCTGACTACAGCTACCTCCGCAAGATCTTCCGTGATCTCTTCGTTCGCGAGGGCTTCCAGTACGACTACGTCTTCGACTGGACCGTCTACAAGTACCAGAAGAACGCCCAGGCCATTGCCCAGGCTGCTGGTCAGGCCAACCCTGAGGACGAGGAGAAGGCTCGGGCCTCCCGCACTGCCGCCGCTACCCAGGGCGCCCCCAAGCCCAACGCCATCCCCAGCTCTCGACGCAAGATGCTCGAGCGTGGAGCTGGCGCTGGCGTTGACACGCCTGACACCAACCGTGCCATCGGCGGAAGCGACAGGATGTGAGTGCCAAGTGAATAACCCAACCCAATTATCACCAGTTTCCTTGTAAGGAATCTCTTTCCTTCGCACGCGTATAGTGTCTGTGAACCGCTGGCCGAAGGAAATTTGCTGACTATTATGGCTGACTCAGTGGACGATAAACAGGCTTCGCTCTGCTTCCAAAGGAGCGGGACATGCCTCTGGCAACTACCGGCCGCTGAAGTGATTTGTGGGGAATTCTGACACTCCTCTTTCATGGAACCTTGAACATCGGCGACCGACTCCGGCGACACAAACCCAACAACGACATCCGGGCACTACACTTTGAGATACCACAGGATTATACGTCAATGTTTTTGACCACCCTCTGGTACATGGATCGCTGTCGACTTGTTGGGGCGCTATTCGACTACGCCTCTTTCCTTCGCATTTGCTCTATATTGTTCTTCGACGTATCTTGGGGGTTTACGACTTAACGCATGGCTCGGGTAACTCTGGATGGTGAGGGAGTTGCTTGTCTCTGGAGGCCCTTTTGGGTCTTTCCTGGTACAAGTTTCTTCACCGTCGAGGGATTTACCTGAACGGCATGTCCGGTGCTCCTTCTCGTCCTAGGTGTACCGGACCTGTGGGTTTCGCGGCCCGTCATTCAAGGCAGCCTTGTACCTCCAGATGTCGCAACCAAGGGCCGCCTGCATCCCCAAGTCGCCCAGGATATCGAATACGGGTCGAAACCTCGGAACGATCTTCGTTCAGGCCCGATATTCCGTCGTTGCGATACAGCTGCGCCCCATCAACAGGCATTTCTTTTGGTCCTTGTTATTTTTCTTTCAATTCTCGCGTATTGTGCTTGACCGAACCCCCTTTCATTTCGAGTTTGAATCTGCTCTCGCGCACCGAGATTAGCTTCTGGGGAGGTTAATGGGGAAGACGAAGTTAGGGGAGGAATTAGGTAGTTCTCAAAACTTCGACAAGCACTCGACACTTTGAGCTTCAGCCGTCGAGAGAACTCCGTCTTTCTCGGGATCTGGCAGAATCACTCGAGAGTTGGTCTACGGTCGTTAGTGGAGAGGAAGATGGGAGTCACAATAATGGCCAGCCGAACATTCATAGTCAAGGCAGGCCTTTGAGTGGCAACCAGCCGGGATGGTTTGGAGGATAGGGGAGGGTAGCGGTTGCTGGTGTGTGACGTTGGGCACGGCGGGAGCTTGTAGTGAGCATGGGCTACACCGAGGCATTGGAACTTCTGGGGCATGCTGAAGTCTCAGCAGTACCTTGATGGCCAGGCACGCGGCAAGACATGTGCGATGATGCGCTGGGATATACGACTGGCGAAGTCTACCATCCACCCCGTCAGCAGTTGGCGCTGGATCCTTTCGCCGCCCACCTATTCATTCATTCAGTCCTTACACATTTAGGTAGTCTACAAATTGAGTCTGTTCTTTCCGGAAGATGTCGGTTGTGCTGAGACTATTGCTTTGGATGGTTGGTGAGTGCATAATGTTGAAAAGCCAGTGCAGTTGCCTTGCTGGTTGCCTCGTGGGTTACATTGCCGTGCCTGGTAGCGATGCAGGCAGAGAGGCGGAGGCAGAAAATCAGCCTGGTTAGATGGATATGTCCAGGTTGGTGTAGCACTATAGAGTCGATAGCCGAACAAGGCAAACTTGGCGGATGAGGGGGATTTGACAAATAGACCTCGGCGAGAGGGTAAGCGGTGGAGGGGTTTTGGTACTTTGTTTGGCACACAGCCTGGCTGCCCTGGTGGATAGGTAGATAGGTACCTAGGTAGACTACAAGGTGAATTGAAGCGCGTGAGCATGACAAGGGCATGGAATCATTGGATGGTCACATGAGATGGGGACGGACGGATAGACTACACTTCGTTTGGACGAGTGACGAGTGGCGAGTGACAAGTAAGCTCCGCCTGCCGACTCCATGACTCCATGAGATGAGGGGTCGGTCGGGTTTGGAGAGTCGACGGCCTCTTGTTCTTAGCCAGCCGGTTGACTGCCCAGTACGGAGGGAGCGTGTATTCGTATGGGTGTATCGTGTGCTACACGTTGCCTGCTACTGCGAGCCGAGGGTTAGACTAAACTCGTCTGCGGGCGGCGATGGACTGAGGCTGTACCGTCTAAGCGCTGGGTTGGGTTGGCGAGAAGATGGTGTGTATTCGCGTCCATGCGGGCTGAAGTAGATAGATGCTGGGCGGGCTGCCTCCTTTTCTATACCCGGTCGGTTACTGTGCTCGTACTGACAACTGGTTGACTGGGTTGTGGACTGACTATATAAAGGGCTTCCGACAGTCGATGCAGCCAGGGCCCCTCGTAGATGCAGGTGAGCGATCAAGTCACACAACCCATGGCCCTAGACTGACACACACGCGACTAATAAAGCAGCAGGAGACCCTGTTTCCATGACGTCTCGCAAGTAACCGTGCTACCACCGACACCACCGACTTCGAAGAACAAGTGACCAAGAAAACCAGGCCGGGATCGGAAAGCAAGGGAAACTACCTTAGTTAGATCTCTCCCCCCCCTCTTCCTCTTCCTCCTCCTCCAATCCAACCCTGCCAACCACCCGTCCCATCACCTGCGCTCCTACACACACAGACTCGACTGGCATCCACAATTCACACACCCACAGCTCGCAAGTCGCAACTCAACTCACACGCGACGACCCAGCGTGATCGACGGGCACCACCCCCACATTCACATTCACATTCACATTCACGATCCGGATCCCATCGTCACCATCACCACCGCTAAAAGCCACCGCAGCCTTGTGCGCCCTGCCGCCTGGTAGTTAGTTAGCTGACCGGTTCCCTTCAAATCGTTTGTCAGTGTCGTCTTCAACCACCGCCGCTACACATGTCACCGCCTCCGACTCCGACTCCAGCTCCTCCATCATGACGTCCTCCGCCCTCGACCTCATGGTCCTGACCTTCAACTGCGGGAAGAACCTCATCAACGTCCCCGTCTTCGCCCACCACCTGCAGACCGCCCTGGCCCAGAATGCCTCGGCCCTGCCCGACCTCGTTGTCCTGTAAGCCGCACGATCCCTCCCGTCCCTAGTGACGGGCCAAACGAAGCGAAGGAACCGACTCCATGGCACCAAACCGCAACCATACGCAGCCCATTGCGGGGGGAAAGGCCATGGATCACGGTCCATGTCCCTTCTCCCCCTGGGCATTGTGAAAGAAGGTGTCCGCTTGGGAGCACGATGCTGATTCGTGTGCTACATGCAGCTCCCTACAAGAGGTCGGACCGCTGAGCTATTGCTTCATCGGTGGCTACTTTTTGAATCCCTACTTGACTCGCTTCGAAGACGCCCTCAACCTCGCCGCCCAGAATCATGCCCAAGCCCACCCCGATAGCGACGACTCGTCACAGAACCGCGACAGCGCCATCTCCCTGACGCAGACCGCACCGCCCACGAAGCCGTATACGCTGGTCCGGGCCAACAATGTCGGATACACTGCCATACTACTATTCGCGCGCGACGCCTCGAGGTTACGGGATATCCAAGAAGCCGAGGTTGGGTTCGGCGCCGCTGAGATGGGAAACAAGGGCGCTGTTGGCCTGCGCATGCTGTACGACGCCGGCAGCGACGGGTCGACGGAGCTGACATTCGTTTCCACGCACCTTGCCGCCATGGAGTGGAATCTACCTCGGCGCAATGCTAATTGGGCCGCTATTATGCGTGGCATGGCCTTTGAGAACCCCGAGGCCGTGGTCACCAACTTCCGGACGTCGTCCACCCCATCCACACCGTCTACCGATGAGTCGGACGAGCAGTCGGACGAGCTGTCTCACCTGCTTCACGACGAGCAGCATGCCCAACAGTCGCGCCTCCAGCAGCAGCTCCACAACATATCGGTCTTCCGGCCGTCATCCCACTTGTTCGTCTCCGGTGACCTCAACTACCGCATCTCCACTACCTCCCCGCCTCCCGCTGCTGCTTTCCCCAGCCTGGACCCAGAGTCAGCCAACTACTATCCCGGCTTCTTTCCTCTAGATCAGCTCACCCGTGAGCGCAAGGCCGGCCGCACTCTGCATGGCCTGGAGGAGCACGAGGTGCGTTTCCCGCCCACGTACAAGTACGACGTACTCCCTCGCAAAGGGGACGAGGAGCTGGAGCTCGACGTACCGTGGCGATTCGCCTCACACCGGTATCCCAGCTGGACCGACCGCATCCTGTTCCTGGACGTACCTTTCTGGGTCAAGGGAGACGGCGAGTCTCGCGCACCCAGCATGAAGGTCCGCGCCTACGACGCCCTCCCTGTTCTCCGCACCAGCGACCACCGGCCCGTATTCCTGCGCGTTGGCGTACCCCTCGTTGCCCCCGAGGACCTCGCCCCGCCGCTAGACCTTGCGGAGGCGAACGCGGCCGCCGTGGCGGATCCGCGTGTGCGCCTACCCGTCGAGATCGACCCGGAGGCCTGGGAACGCCGTGCCGCGGCTCGCCGCAAGGAGGTCATGGCAGGCTGGAGCATGTTCCTCTGGAGCACGAAGCAAGGGGCATGGATCCTCGCCACCATGCTTGCGGTCGGTCTCAGCGCGTACTGGTTCTACCGAGGCTTCTAGTGCTTCTGATGCTCCAATCCCGGATGCCAGGACGCTAGATGACTTACAAGATATGTGATTTCATGACTCTCATCATCATCCTATAAGCGTTTCTTACAATCTCTGTTTTTTTTCTCTATTCTTATAAGAGGCACCGTATTCTTCCTTGTGCCCATCCTGTTTTGTTCTTTATTTTATTTTTTTCATTTATACTTAGAGAGCCGAGCGGTTTGGCGAACCGGATTTGCATGTTACAGTAGAGATGTTTCTAGATACCTCAGCTATATGCTAATTCAAACACTCCCCGAATATCGTGGGAGTCGGTACAACACAGAAAAGAACTACATCAAAAGGCGTAAGTTTGGAATACTGGGAGATGAATGCCCGTCTCATAAGATTCATATTATCATGTGATGCCGGGATATATACATGAGTCGAAGGCAAGTAGCGCAGGTAGGTAGGTAGATGGTGCAAGGCTTTATAAGTACTGTATGGTAAAATGTATTTTCTTCCACTGCCCCGAGCAAGGCCAGTACCGCTCCTAGAGGCCCAGTGGAGATAACAAGCAAGACAAAGCAATGATATCTTGAAGCCAAAAAAGCGCCCCCATGTTCGTTTCCCATAACCCCAGAACGCCGTTTCCCTGTTTGGTGAATAAAAAAAAGGAAAGCCCGCGTGAAAATGGAGTATGTAGAGCATTGGGTAACCTCGTTGACGGTGAGCCTCGGTGGATTGGGCCCGTTGGTTGATGAGTAGGTATGTAAGCTGACATGTGACAGCGTTGGATGATGGATAGTGTGTATGATGATTTTTACAATTTAAATCGAGAGATGATCTGTTGCGTAGGAGATATTGCTAGGCGCAGCCATAGCAGGTCCCGCGCTGTCGGCAGAGTTCAAAAGTCGGCAAAGTACGGGTCGTACTTCTGCGCCATCTCTTGCGAGTACGGCTCCCGGCGGCCGTCGTCCTCGGGGTAGACGTCGAAGCACTGGGCGTCGCCGGGGTAGCGCACGGGGGGGATGATGGGCCCCTTGTGGCGGCGGTTGATCATGTCGTCCCAGTTCGTCTCGCGGAAGAAGGCGTGGGCCTTGACGCGGGCGGCGCCGCCGCTGATATTGCCCAGGCGGCGCGAGCGATCGACGGTGCAGAGCGAGAGGATGATGTCTTGGGCGTCGGCGGAGAGAGGCGGGTCTTGCGGGAAGACGACGGGCTTTTCTAAGATTCTAGGTCGGAAGAGGAGGTGGTGAGTCTTTGTTGCCATTGGGATTGCAGAGAGGGGAGAAAGGAGTGCACTTACTGCTTGTAGATCTCAATGGGGTTCTGGTGCCAAAACGGCGGGTAACCGGTCAGGAACTCGTACATCAAAATGCCCAGGGCCCACCAGTCCACAGCGCCGGTATGGCCTTTGTTCTGGATCACTTCGGGAGCCAGGTATTCGGGGGTGCCGCAGAGAGTGTACGTTTCGACGGGGTGGTTGTCTTCTCGGTTGCCCAAACGTTTCGCGAAGCCAAAGTCGACTAGCTTAATGTGGCCATCCTTGTCCAGCAGGAGGTTCTCGGGTTTGAGATCGCGGTATGCGACGCCAGCCTGCTGCTCGTGCAGGAACTCGAGGACGAGGACGATCTCGGCGGCGTAGAAGCGGGCGACCGGCTCGTCGAATCGGCGCAGTTTGCGGAGGTAGGTGAAGAGCTCGCCGCCGGGGACGTAGTCGAGGAGCATGTAGAGGGAGTCGTGGTCGGCGAAGGAGGCGAGGAGGCGGGTGATGAAGGGGTGGCCGGCGATGTCGGCGAGGATGGCGCGCTCGTGGCGCACGTGATCGATCTGCTTGAGGCGCACGACCTCGGGCTTGCGCAGGATTTTGAGTGCGTAGACTTCGGGGTTGAGTTGATGATCGAGAGGGATGTGGGCGGAGGCCGCGGGGCGGACCAGGCAAACGCGAGCAAAGGTGCCTATATAGCGGGGTTTCTTTTGTTAGAACAATGCAATGCGAAGTGTCACGAGCAAACAGTTCCCAAATGAGTCAAACGAACCTGTGCCTAGAGTACGCACCCTTCGGAAGTCGCTGAGCTGGAACTTGCGAGTGGGTGGCAAGGGAGTCGGATGTTGCGAAGAGTCGGCGGCATTTGCGACGAGCTGGGACCCCGCGTTTGCGGCTGCGGATACGGATGCGGCGTCATGGGGAAGTGACGGGGCCGCGATACCGGGGGATTGCAAATTGGTGGCTTGTTGATGTGCGACTGTGGCAGCCATGGTTGGTGGTTTGGGTACCGGAGAGAGGGAGAGAGAGAGAGAAGATAAGAAGGGAGAGAAAGAAGACAAGAGAGAGAGAAGAGAGATGGTTGACAACCCAATGTGGGGTTCGAGAGGCAAAGGTGCGTTGTGTGGTTCAGGCGTCGGCCATGGCCACTGATACGACCAAGGGACACTTTACCAACGAGGTAGGGGGTAGGGAGGCAGGGAGGGAATCGGAACTAGTGTAGGTAGATAAAAGGTCCAGGGGGGGGGGCTAAATGGGAAACCTAACGGCCCTGACGGTTAAGTTTTGGGCGTTTGAGGTTCAGGTTGAGGCTGAAGTTGCCGTTGGAGTTGAAGGTGAGTGTGAGTGTGAAGGTGAAGGTGAAGGTGAAGGCGGGGTTGGTCGACAATACGGCACAAACAGCGATGGCAATGGAGATGACTGGAGATGGTGTGGATAGGTGTTGGCTGGGTCAATTGGCCTCTGATGCCATTGGCCTGGGGAGAAGAGAGAAGAAGAAGGACGGACGGCGGGTCTCTTTACAGGAAGCCAGGAGGCGGCGGCGACGGAGGCGAACCAAAGAGAGGCGGGAAGAATAGGAGCAACTAGTCGGGGAGTAATGGGAGTAAGGAGCATAGAGTATGGAGTATGGAGTAGTATGGAGAACGGGAGTATTAAAAGTTATGGAGACGGGAACGGCAGTATGGAGCGCCTAGGTTACGGGCTAGACGACGTATGGAGCCAACCTAGGAAGGATTATTGATGATTGACGGCGATGATGGGACGATGGGGCTAAGCCAACTCGAGTCAAGATTGCTCCCCTTTGGGGACAACCCCTCGAGTGCCTGACCTCCTTGTTTTCCGCTTGGCAGAACCCGGACAACCAACGAGGACACGCCGTTTTCTTTTGCGCTGTCAAGCACGCGGGCAGGCGGGAGGGGGGAGTGGAGTGAAATGAGAAAAACGAAAGGGCGGGGGGAGGGATGTTTAGATGTTAGTGGAGATGGAGGGAGAAGCCTTACTATTACGGAGAGGGTTAGAGAGAAAAGTGAGAGACTCGGGGAGACAGAGAGAGAGACAGAGACAGAGACAGAGACAGTATGACGCAAACCGTGGGACGGGCTCGTTTTGGGGGGTTTAATTATGGCGGGGGGGGGGGAACCCGGCAAGTTAGGTACATAGTACCCAGAAAGTGGAGTTGATGACGGTGCAGTGTTTGTGCAGTGTGGTTGGCTGGCGGGCACCTCCTCCCTTGTGGTGGCGCACCTCGAGAGCCGTCGACTCCCTCTCCAATGGAGGCTTTGCTTTCTTTTGGCTTTGCATTGTTACAATATACGTCCACTCTATTCACGGGAACTGTTCGAATAAGCCCTCGAATCTGCCCTGGTGGCACCAAGGTGAGCGGGCACACACCTACAGGACGGGGGAATCTGGGGGTCACCCGGTTGGATCAACCCATTGTACAGTCATCTTCGCGCAGGACGGGCTGTGACCAACCCCGCGGAATGCCCAGCACGGTACTCCGTACATCCGACTATCACAGACTGGCGCCGCATGGGAATCTGACAGTCAACCCACACGCCCCCGACACCACCATCCCGGGTTCGCATACTGCTATTATGTACTTCGTACTACAGTCAGGTTGGAAACGGCGGCGTCGCCCAGACCTTGGCTGCTCACCCGGGACGACGATTTACGATGGGCCAGGGTTGACCATCTACGCATTTTCCAGCAAGATACGGCATCCTGACGGTTGGGAGGGCAGTAGTCAGTCTGTTTATCCACCTAGTCACCAGCCACATACAAGCCGCATACACAGAATCACAGGCCATGTTCACCCTGCATATATGGCGCATGGGAATACCAACTGTCGTACTCCATTGGATACATTTAAATGCCCCATCCCTATCCCATTATATCCCATGACATCCCATCAAGCACCATCGATGCCACATGCAGTGACCTCACAACACAACGTAGCGCTCGCCCCCGCCCATGTCAAATTCCCGCGCTGTAAACCGGAACCGGACATCCTGGGAAAAGGAAAAAGAAAAAGGCATCAGATGCATGGGGGTCGAATATGGAGGGGCGCGGCGCCGATGCAACCCCGCAAAGGGCGGCCATCCCAAAGCTGTGGCCACCAAGACGGGCTCGTGGTTGTTTGCGCGAATGTACTGGTGAATGTACGAGACGACATCTGCCAGGTCGTAAGGGCGGACTTGGTCTCCGCCTGTCAAGATGCGGCTTATCTTGCTGCGCGATCCCCAGTCTGACTTTGATCTTGTTCATCCTCTTTGGTGGTACTTGGGGGTTGATGATGCTCGTGCCAGGTGTGTAATACAATGAGTGAGTGCGCGGCCGGATTTAGATATTCCTGCCCACAGTGCGTAGCTCCTGCTCCGACAGGTCCCGTGGAATGTCAGGGCGATGAAGACCCTTTTACAATGTTTGGAAGTTATGGGAAAGCATTACCGGGTGGTCGAACGTGCTCAAGAGGGCGTGCAAGTTCAAAGATGCACACTCCATACGCCAGCGCCCATGGTCCGCCTATACCAAATGCAAGTCACGCTCACTCATCTCATACTTCATATAAACATTCACGGTAATGATTTCACTCTCAATGTCTCTGAAAACAACTACAGCCTGGTTGGAAACGAACCAACAACTGTCGAGTCAAGTTGGCTACATATGTCTGCTTTCATACCCGACGGGGGCCTATCGGTTCACGTCAAGGCTCAGGTAAAGCCTAGAAACGAGGACCGAATGGAGACTGTGGGAATGTTCGGGATTCCGGTCGGCAAGCTTTACTTTCCGACCAATGAGATGACTCTTCGGTGGGAAGTGATGGAAACAGCAGTGGATTGTCCCTCGTGGAATCTGCGGGTTGGGATCTGTCACCCCGTTCGAAATCGACCATGGCCAGAAGCACTATACGCCACCGTTGACGCAAACACGGAAATATCTATCAACCATCGACCTGACCGATGTCTCGATTGCCCCAACGCCCCCTCCCTCGATGAGGGCTTCAGTGCTGGGGATCGTTCTGCGCTGTTCAGATACAGGGTGGACCGAAATATCCCATGTTGATCCATCTATACCAACCTAAGTCATCTAATGGCTAACCTAATAGTAGTACCAGTATAGCTAATGCCTAATCCAATGGTACCAGTATGGCCTTGGAGGTATCTCCGGTTCGTCATTTCCCAGAATCACCCTGTTGGATCTCTCAGCAACTACTTAAACAACCAACTCGCCTTCTCCTTCCTCTCGTCATTCTCTCTCCAGCCAGCACTTCTTGCTCTTGCCAAGCTTCCCACTTTGCACACACATTCATCATACTCATTCTCACATCCCAATCGCACTTCTCACTCATACAAAGCTGCACACGCGAAGTACCTCTCTTGCACTATCAATCCTCAACCTTCAACCCTCAACTCTCAAACCCCAACCCTCTGAACCTCTCCCCTCACATCACCGCCACCTACGAACCGCCGCCATACTTTTCGTTCAAAATGGGCTGCGGTTGCAGTTCTCTTTGTGACAAGTCCAAGGACGAGTCTTCGGTCCCCCAGTCAGGGACCTACTACACAAACGAGTCGTACGACTCGAATTATTTCCCCTGGAGTCCCATATCTCCTTACACCCCGGACCGGGAGTTCATGCCAGACTTTACCCAGTCCTGCTCTGCAATCGCCCAGCATCGCGAAATTTCTGGTCGGAGTGCCTTTCCGAGCGTGACCACAGGCACACCGGGCGCTCCCAACCGCCACAGGAGCAACCATCATGGTCACGGGGACCAAAACCGCCGCCGTGATAACCGGTCCAGCCCAGGTCGACCAAGTGAGCGCCGCGACGCCCCGGACATGGCTCAGAGTGCTTGTCGTCGGCAGGTATCCCGTAGCCTGCCTATGCCAGAGCCCGCCTACGTCCGCGACAGACGGCATGGCAGTGGCAGTGGCAGTGGCAGCTCGTCCGGCCAATACCAGCCGGGTCCACGGACAATGGGAAGTGTCCCAACAAGGGTGGCCCAAGGCCCATACAGAAACCGGCCATCACAGTTCCCGCCACGGTTTCAAGCGGAGCCACACAGGGCACTTCCAACAAGGTTTTGGGAGGATGCAGATGGGAGAGTCGTGCATACCGTCTGAAGTTTACAGAGTTTGGACGTTGGGATGAGGCCAAAAGGGTTAGACTTGAGTCTTGAGTCCAGGAAATATTTCCTTTGCGGCAAGAATTTGATAAACGTTTATTTAAAAATAGACAGTGGAGTTTATCGAGCTGGACTATTATCAAAGACAGGGGTTTAGACTAAAAGTTGAAAGCAGGGGAGGGTGAGGAGCCAGTCTGACTGATAAAGAGTGCGAAAAGTAAGAATCGTGATACTTGGTGGCTTGGGTAGTTTAACGCAGTCGTGTCCATATTAACCACAAAATAATGGCATTTTGAGCCACGACAGAGATGCTTGTGACTTACAACTGATGAACCGTACCTTACTTGATTAGCAGTGTTATTTCCTGTTGAACTTGAGGTATATCGCCCATGTCAAAGACTCTAATGAGGCTGGCTCAGATAAAGGATTTTGCTGAAACACAGCGAATTCCTGGGATGCAGCCTAATATCTTCCTGTTACTATCTGGTTGTCTGGCAATAAGGCGTGGCTAATGACTCTGTTTGAAAGCATTGCTCTAGGTACTTACCAGTAGGAATGCTGACCGGCATGCTATCATCCATTCGTCATCTAGTCTCTCTTGGTTGGCTACAGGGTAGTTCACCTCCAATTTGAATTGTCAGCAGAGGTGTCAGTCAGCCCCAGGTCACAGTGCGCGTGGTGAGGATTTTCACCCTGTAAGCACAGCTGGTCTCTGCCCAGTACAGTGCCCTACACTAACTTACTATCTGCAAGCACCTCAGCCTCAGAGGAGCTCTGCCCTGAGGAACGAGCCATACAGCAGCCACTAGTGCCCTCCACGGGGAGCTAGGGCACCCAGCGGAGGCCCAGCGACCTGTTGCGAGCTGCTAAGGTCCACTGTAACCGGGCTGGGTACAGTACCTACCTGGGCTGCCAGTGCGGTGCTGGCAGCCCGCTTCTTCTCGTCTCGTCTGTCAGAGCAGGTGTTCAGATAGGAACGACTTGCAGCTCCCTGCCTCCCTCCCTCTCCATCTCGAATCTTCAGCCTCTTCCCACCGCTGAGACTTCCCTCGGCTCTCGCTCCGCCCGCACCATCCGCCAGCGTCATCTCCTTCTCGTCCGCTCGCCCTCTAGACCACGTCCTTTACCGCCCAGGCTGCGTCTCAGCCCTTGCACCGCCCGTGCCTCCCGCTTCGCTCGACCTCCCCTCCCCGTCATGCGCCGCTGATCGAAGCCATGTTCTCCAACCTGACGAACATCGTGCAAAAGGCCCAGCAGCTCATCGACCCGACACAGGGGCTCAATCTCTCCAGCTCCGACCGAAACCCCTCCAAGTCGTCTCTCTTCCAGAGCCAATTTCGCCTCCCCGCCTCCCAGACACCCCTCTACGAGATCAATGCTGAGCTGACCATCCCCCCGTCCAACGCCACTCAAGGCGACAAGGACCATGAACGGGGTTGGCACTATGCCGGCAAGCTGCATCTATCTGAGAACTACATGTGCTTCTCGACCACTCCTACCAGCTTCCTGCAGTCCGCCAGCACGTCGACATCTTCCGCCTTTACCGGTCAGACCCATGGTGGGGGCCCCAGTGGCAATGGCTTCAGCTTCCCCTTGTGCGCTATCCGGAGGGTCGAGCGATTGAACAGCCAGAATTTCCAGGTAAGGAACTGCTGAAGTTGTCTTACCCCTCAGAACTGACCTTGTGACACCTAGTTTGCGCTTGCCATCACCACCTGGAATGCTCTCCTTGGCGACAACCCTAAAGACAAGGAGCACAAGGACAAGAAAGATAACCGGGAACAACGCATCACAATTCATCTGGCCGGTACCAGACAAGCCTGCGAACGCTTCTGCGACGGTTTGAAGAAGGGCCTGAGGGCTGGAGTCGGCAATGTTGCTAAGCTGCGACGGGTCGTTGCCGAGTGCTATTCCGAATACCTGCTGCGGCCCGAGGAGAGGAAGAATGCGAACCCACCCGATGCTGGCCTGGGTATGATTTTCCGGTATCCGGGCGACGCAAAGAAACTGCGAGACAGGGCCAAGATGCGTCTGTGGGCCGAATATCTACGGGATAACGGGAGGAACTTTACCCTGCTTCGCCAACCAACCTTTCACAAACTCATCCGAGTTGGCTTGCCCAACAGACTCAGGGGTGAGATATGGGAGTTGACATCTGGGTCTATATACCTGCGATTGGAGAATCCTGGCCTCTATGCTCAGACTTTGGCCAAGTTTGAGGGCCAGGAATCGCTCGCTATTGACGAGATTGAGAAGGACCTCAACCGCAGTCTGCCAGAGTACCCGGGTTTCCAGAGCGAAGACGGAATTGGCCGTTTGCGCCGGGTGTTGACTGCGTACAGTTGGGTCGACGCCGATGTTGGGTACTGCCAAGCCATGAACATCGTCGTGGCCGCTCTTCTCATTTACATGTCTGAGGCCCAGGCCTTCTTCCTCCTCTCCGCTCTCTGCGACCGCCTGGTCCCTGGCTACTACTCGACAACCATGTACGGCACTCTGCTTGACCAGAAGGTTTTCGAGTCGCTCGTCGAGAGAACCATGCCGATTCTCTGGGACCATCTTGTTAAGAGTGATATCCAGCTGTCGGTTGTGTCTCTGCCTTGGTTCCTCTCCCTCTACATCAACTCAATGCCCCTTGTTTTTGCCTTCCGTGTATTAGACGTTTTCTTTGTCGAAGGCCCTAAAGTCCTGTTCCAGGTTGGCTTGGCCATTCTGAGAATCAACGGAGAAGAGTTGCTTGATGCTCCCGATGACGGTGCTTTTATTTCCGTCCTCAAAGGATATTTTGCTCGACTGGATGAGTCTGCCCACCCCAAGTCCGAGAACCCCAAGCTTCGGGCAGTCACTCGATTCCAGGAACTCATGGTGGTGGCGTTCAAAGAATTCGCTGGAATCACACATAGCAGTATCACCGAATCGCGACTGAAGAACAAGGACGCCGTTCTCAATAACATCGAGAACTTCGCTAAACGAACAGCCATCCGAAACCTGGGCCCCGACAGCAAGCTGCTGAGCGCAGAGGACTTGGGAGCACTCTATGATCGGTTTTACAGCATCCTGTATGAGCGACAGCAGCGGGATATGATGATACAAGAGGAGAAGCGACGACGAGCCAAGGTGAGCAGGTCACGGGCGTCGGAACTCTTTGCTGCTCCCCAGAACCAAGTAGAGAAGGGTCGAGTCGGCCTGGGACCCAGCACAAACCTCATGGACTATGATGCATTCCGAGAATTCTTGGCCAGCATGTCGAAGTGGGCAATCTCAGATTCGCCAAGTGTCGACAGGCAAGCCATGTTCAACAGTGCCAGACGGCCATCCGAGATGCTATCGCCCTGGGGCGCAGGGCCAGAGCCTGCGGACCATGAGTTCTTGAAGCGTCTGTTCAAGAAGTGGGACGTGGATGGGACTTCCGCTCTGACGCTCCAGAATGTCGTGACTGGTCTGGCACAGATCAAGGGCAGGCGCGACATTATGGGTACTATCACATACTTCTTTGAACTGTACGACGACGATCAGGATGGCAAGGTGGATCGTGAGGGCATTCTACGCATATCCGAGGCGCTGCTGTTCCTTTCACGACGTGGTCTGGAGGGGACACTGAGCCATAATGCTTCAAGCCTCACACTGGAAAGTGACGAGACGACTGGAAGCGATTCGCAGAATAGCCTGCACCCTGGGGCATCGAATAACGAGCGATTCTTGGGGAGCGTTAGCGCTTTCATCCGGCGATGCTTCGAGTACGCTGACCCAGTCAGCCACCACGGCGATGATGCCCCGTCGACCCCTAAGTCCGAAGCTGTTGGTGACGATGCGTTCGCTATTGGCGATGATGAAGACGACGATGAAGATCTTCTTGGCCTTGAATCGCCCACAGCCACGCCCACCAAGGCAACGAGACCCGTCATGCTATCGGGTAGTTCTGGAGAAGGCGAGACCTTGTCACAACGCCAGGTATCCAAGGCGAAATCCGAAGCAGCCAACGCCGCGCTCGATCCCGCACACCCTCTCCAGCTTACCTTGCCGACTTTCAGGATGGTTGTGCTGGCCGACGAGCTCCTTGAACAGTTCTTCGAGTCGTCATTCCCTGCAACCTTTCACATTATTGAAGGCCTGCAGAGTGCCACTCCGTACTCGTTGGCACCGTCCCTCACTACCTTCTCTAGCCTGGGCTTCGGAGCACGGCCACCTCCTCCGCCCGTCGTCGGCCCCGCGGGAGCAGGCCGCGGGCTCCGAGGAGTGCTGGACAACATCGTCACGGACGGTATGCGAGTGGCGACTGAAGTGAGGAGACGCATGGAGGAGGCCCAGAAGGAACTCGAGAAGAACGCGCTGCCAGGACAGAGAGACGATGATGAGGAGGATGACGACGATTTGGGCGTCGAGGTTGGAGTGAGGAAGGGGCCTGCGGGCGTTAGCACAGACATGGAACGTCGGTCCGTGAGGAGCTCGGACAGGGACTTGTTGGATGGAGCAGACGCGGAGGCCGGTGCATCAGCAAAGACGTCGGAAAAGAGCTTGCTGGATGCCGATCCCAGCGAAGGACGGCCACGTGCCAACACTGCGACATCAACGCAAGGGTCAGGTGTGGTTGAGTTCGAAGGATGAACGATCTGTGTTCAGTTGCGATGATCATTAGTGACACAAGGAGCGACATGTAAAGCATTGCAACGAACGGAGGCTGTCGATGGTATTTACGCTTATGTCCGATACGCTGGGGGTTGTGGAATGAAGGAAAGATGGCTGGCTGCAACAGGAATCTCTAGGAGGGGCTTAAAGGCGTGGTGTTGAATTGGCTCCGAAACATGGGTAGACATAATCAGGAACGAGGCCGCTGCTTTGCTGTAGACCAAGCTCGGGGGTAGCTTTCTCTTGCTAGAAGCTGTTCAACAGCATGTACTGCAATATGGATGGGGAGATGGATGGACAAGTCTCAGCTAAAGGTGCTTTATTGATTTGTGGATGTATACCACCGTGTCTTGACACATTACGAGAAAGCAATGGATCAACTTACAAGCCTCAAGGCTTAAAGGGGCCCTGAAGTAAATCAGTAGCTGTGGTCTTTCTTGTGTTTGCTCTGTTGAAGCATTTCTTTCTATAACCCACACTTATACTGACTCTGGGTCACAGTGCTTAGATGTCATAGCCAGAGTTCCTCATATCAGCCAGCACCTTTTCTATCACGTCTCCATCAACTTTGAACGACATCATCCCAGCCGCCTCCCGCGCATCTACCCACTCCAAGACGACATCCTCCTCCCAGCTCTCCTTGGTTCCGTCGACAGGCACATCGGCGAAGTTGCCCTGCGCCGCAAACCAAAAGACGATCTTGAAGGCGCCGGTGTAGATGCACGGATACGCGCTCACGGACGACGGCTCGCAGTTGAGCAGCCCCTCGGTGAGTTCGGGATCCTGGCCCGGAGCCGGCTCGTCAGCCATGCCGGGCACGGGCGTGGCGCGGGTGGCGACGAGGAGGTCCTCGGCGATGTTTTTGCGGCCCTTGGGCAGCTGGACGACGTGGTAGGCCGTGTCGCGCAGGATGGCGATCTTGCGGGCGACCGGGTCGACGGGCACGCAGCCGCACGAGATGATCAGGTGCTGCGAGGGGTAGTGGCGCTGCTGTGTTGTGAGGATGTCGCCGGGGGCGCAGGCGGCCATGGCTGGGTTGAGTGCTTGGTCGAGATACTACGGATCGGTGGTTGTGTGTCTATGCGTCTCTATCACATAGCAGCTTGGGAAGTCATGAGGCTTCTAAGTCGCAGCATCCGAGGGAGACAAGAGGTCGGTGAGGAGTCACTTGGCCGAGATGCAGTCGACCCCTCCCAGGCACACATCAAACTGGTGATCTAGATATGTTTCTTTATTTAGAGTAAATACACGTTGAAAACGCAACCGCTTGGCTGCATTATCTGGTCAATCTATCATTGGATTGGTGATGTGGTGCGGGGGAAGCAATTGGAATGATGGATATGTTAGGTTTGCTCGAATGGGCCGCTGGTGGGGGTTTCTCAGGAGAACAAAGCAAGATTCACATTTACAGGCACATCGATATTGGTCACTGTTTGTCTCTACCTTATGGATGAGGCGCTCGTGAGATGAACAATGTAGGTGGCTACTCCGACTTAGACTCAGCCACCAGATTCCGCATAGTCCAAAGGAACCACCTCCAAGACGTCTGTCTTATGGTCCAGTCTATTATAACTGTAGTTAATAACCTTCCAGGCGGTGAGGCAGGTCGCCGTTTCTGAGGGCTTAGGATCAAGGTCTCACTCAGGCCGATGTCTTAGGGAGCCTCGATCTTGAATGAGATGGCTCGAACATAAGTTGCAAGCAATGGCAAGTTGATGTGGCAAATATTGTAGCACTTCAACAAAGATCCCGAGGAACACCAAGGTGCCTACTTAGACTGCCGACGTAGCTGATGTAATTAAGAGTTTGAGGTGCGGACAGAGCAAACAAGTACGAATACGCCAGAGTATCGGGTTGTGACGCGAGATAAGGGGAATGATGACATACCCCGCCATCGCGATCCATTACATCACTACCAAGTAAACGTGAAGCACCCAATTCTACTATATCGAGAGAACAGAGTTCTGGTGCGAACCTGCCAAAGACACAAATTTCATCCCATCTTTTTCTATCTCGGCACATCGGAATACCTAAAACACCCGAATCGAACTGCCTGAGCCATCATGTCGTCGGCATTAATCGTAGGTGCAACCCGCGGTTTGGGCGCAAGCCTCGTCAAGCAGTACGTTGCGCAAGGAAGCAAAGTGTACGGCACCTTAAGGTCAACTTCAGCCCCCAAGGGTTTCCCTACCCAGGTGAAGTGGCTGCCAGGAATCGACTTGACAGACTCCCAAGTGGGTGAGAAGCTGGTATCGACCCTGGAAGCAGATGCTCGACCGCTGGGTATTGTGGTGAGTCTGGTTACCTGCGCTACAAATCAACATGTTGGTGAGCCATTGTGTTCTAATCTGCGTCAACAAGGTCATTTCGGCCGGGCACTTCACGACCGAAGATCTCAGCACGGAGAAGGGACCCAACTGGGAAGAGGAGCAGCGGATGTACACGACCAGCGCCATCGCACCCGTCTTCATTGTACACCGGCTTGTGCACGCCGGGCTGCTGCAGAAGGGCTCCAAGGTCGTCCTCGTCTCGTCCGAGGCCGGCAGCATCGCGCTGCGGCACGAGAAGGAGGGCGGCGGCAACTACGGCCACCACGCCAGCAAGGCGGCGCTCAACATGGCCGGCAAGCTGCTGAGCCTGGACCTCAAGGACAAGGGCGTCATCGTCAGCATCGTGCACCCGGGCTTCATGCGCACCGAGATGACCAAGGGCGTCGGGTTCGACAAGTATTGGGATGACGGCGGAGGTGGGTTGCCGACATGACCGGTTGAGCGAGCGAGAGCGAGGGCTAACGGACCGCGTGCGACGTAGCGGTGACACCCGATGAGGCAGCAGCCAGCTTGATCGACTGGACGCACAAGCTGGATCTGAGCAAGTCGGGCGAGTATTGGGCCCCTCGAGGACCGGGTATGTTTCTGTTTCTGCGCCTGTCCTTCATCTGTTGGCGACTCATATTCCGGCTAACAAATGCCCTCTCGAACGAGCAGGTGACATTGGGACGGCCGAAGCTGTCCTTGGAGGAGGTCTCTCAACCCCGCTGAAACTTCCCTGGTGATTCAAACGACCTCTGCGAGATGTGGTACCTGCGCCGTCTAGCACCTTAGCAAGGAGGTGGTTCCACGGTAATTGGCGCGCAGATAGCGTCCCGCGGGGAGAGTCAGTGCCGGTCATGTGGCACAGGTGACAGTAGCGCAAGAAGGGTCTCGAGCGACGAGCGACGGCAGGGTCGTCTGTTGAAATTGAAGCAATTTCTTGACATTTCGATGGGAGCAGAGCCAACCATGGTGGTGTGGCGAGTGAAGGGAACAAGAAGGCGACGAGGTGCTAGCATCTGATTGGGATCGGCCGTTGCCCGTTTGCCGGCCATCGGGGGAGTAGCAGGGGTTGTTAGTTAGCAAGGTACTCGTTTCGTTCACATCAAACCGTAGATGTGAGTGAGGGAGGCATCGTCCTTTGCAGAGTTACTTGTCGCGTTTGAACGAACCCAACCTCGTACGGTTGACCGACCGGGGTGACACGTGCTGCTATTGCTCCCTCGGACCTGTTTTCTATGTCGCGGGTCAGTCAATTGGTTTGTTCACCACACAAATGAGTCGAGCTCTATAGTATGGGAGATTGCTTGGTATCTAGCAGCCTGTTGGGGAGGGATGGTCATTGAATCACGCAGATCCCGTAGAGCACGCAAAATGGATTCCTGTCTGGAGAACGGACACACCAGCAAAGAAGGCTGAGATGTCCCTTTTCCAAAAAAATGAGGCCAACTGGGCCGAGAGGGACCTGAGACGAGATATTAGCGTAAGAGGTCGGTTCGCGCCATCACAGGGACGGCTTATTTCAAGGTTGAGCGGGCTAATAATAAGGATCAAGGAGGGAGGGGCTGGCCGGGAGAGACACATGGAGCCTTGTTGCAGACTCGCAGTGCCCGTGGCGAACACGAGGTTGCAATCTTTGTTGTCTTGTCTCTCTGGGGAGTGTGCGAGCAGGATATGGGCATGAGCATGAGCATACGAAGCAAGCATGAACGAGGCGGAGCGCGGATCACACACAGGGTGACACACCTATCTCGGGAGGACGGGAGTGTTGTATCTACTGTGTACCTGACACAAAAGGCAGGCTCATTCGCACTCATTCTGCTGGCTAGATGCTCGTATAGGTCTTGGTCGAGGTGAATCAGGGCAATTTGTTGCCATGGTTTCCAAGCAATGGAGTAGAAATCACCACCACCTGCCGACACGACATCACGACGCCGCAACGGCGGCTGAACGAAGCACAACATGCGCCCTCGACCAGCTGCCGCGCTTTTGCTGGTTCCCTAACTACGGAAAAAAGGGAGACGGCGTCAAATAATGGAAATTGAGCAATGGTCGCGCCGGGGTCTGCAATCCTGTGAGGCCGGGCGCCCGGTCCTGGCGTCGGCCTGGCGTTCAGGGGACCGTGGTGCGTGGTACTTTCGATGGGGACGGGACTTTCGTGGGGAGGAGTTCTGGGCCTAATTAACTTAGCGCATGGCCAGGCGGCGGAGAAGGCCATTCATCGTTCATTCCTAGAGATGTGAGCCAAGATGCAACGGGTTCGTATACGTAGAGGACGGATACGGATAATAATAAACTAAGGGCCAAGGCACGCAATCTTTAATTGCGGGACTGACGTTGACGGTCGTTTGTCTGGTCTTGTCTCGCTTGTGTTGGCTTGCTTTGTCTCTGAGCCAGGGCATCCTCAACGAGCAACAACGTGCCGTCTACTCCGTACGGAAAGGTAAGTTAATAGGTAACTTATGCAGCCGTCTGCAAGTAACTGTGACTAGCCAGCTACTCCTACGCAGACCTTCCAATTGGGCCTGTTTCCGTGCATCTCTGTGTCAGTGCCTCCGTGTCCCCCGCGCCGTCCCGGCTTGTCAACACGCAGAAAGCCATCTTGATACTAGCCCGCCCGCCCGTATGTACGAAGTACACAGTGAGATGCAAAACGCAAATGCCCCCAAAAGCCACTCACAGGACTGACTGCCGTGTTTGTTCCTGAGTCGTTGCTTCCTCTCAGCCTTGTCCGCCATTTTCCTACCGTGTTCTTCTCTCGGCTCTTTCTTTCTTCCCTCCTTCTCCCAACTTCGACTTCTTTCCTCACTACCTCAGGCAAACACAGCCGGCCCTCCGCATACCCTTTCTCTCTCCCTCTTCCCCTCTGCCTCGCCTCTGCCTCACTCTCTCTTCTACTCCTCCATTACTTTTTAAAATCTCCCAACGTCGAATTCTCACGAAAGCCCGTCCACCCCTTGTTTCTCATCCCCTACTCTTCCGCTTGTGACCCAGAAAAATAAGACGAGACTTGACGGCCCGCAATTCGTTGCTCAATCACCAAAGCTTGACTCCAAGCCAGACGACCCTCCATCAACAAGTTCTCGTAGCCTCAAAAGAACAAGACACCAAACACCAGACACAAGACAGATTCACAAACTCAGCAACTCAACACCGACTTACGGTAGCATATTGCTCACCCAGTATCCCTCGTCGACCCCCTTGGCTCTGGCCTGCGAGTCCGCCCACGCATCCGATTCCGAACCTGAACTCGAAATCCCTACCTCCGCTTTTGCCTACTCGCTGTAGGCCCGCCCACCGCCTGTCCTGTGTATGCACCTACCTACCTAGACCTGGGTAGCTAGAGAGCGGCGTGCCCTCTCGCTCTCTCGTTCGCTTGTTCTCACTTTTACCAGCTTCATTCTCGACCTGTTCCTCGTTCGCATCCGGGCTTTTTCAAGACGCACACGCCGTTACCGCTCATCAATCACTGAACCCCGCTCGCTTCTACAGTCAATCCATCAGTCTCTCTTCTCTCATCAACTTGCCCGCCTTCTGTCACAGTGTTACTTCAACCACACCCCTGTCCACGGTACGGCACAGGCACAGTCGCGCAGAGGCCACTCCGCCCACCATCAGAAAGCCCCCCCGGACCAGTGTGCAACCAGCCCAACCCAAAACGTCCATCCCTCCATCGACAGCCGCACCCACTGCCACTGGGCTGCCCCGCTGATAGACATCTCCGACGACTGGCCAGCCGAGCACGAAACATCTGGTAGCTGCTCGACCTTCAGCCGACTCCCGCAGATCGGAGCCCCCTCAACTATCGCTTTCCCTCGCCGAGCGGTTCTCATCATCTCTCTGCACCGACCAGAGCTCCAGTGCACTTTGGCGATATCTCACAACCAGAGCCAAGGCCCAGACGCGTCACATCTAAGCGACTCTGGCTCCGCCGCTCGGGCGATCATCGTGCTCCTCAGACGAGCCAACCCCTTTCCTTTCCCTTGGTCCTTGGTCCTTGGGCACCACCACCAATCCACCACCAATCCACCACCAACCCGGTACGAAGCCAAGCCCTTGACCCGCCCCATCAACCATAGCTGGGTGACGGGGATTCGACACGGTCCTGGTGGCGTACTGACTTCTGCTTTGTGACCTGGTATGACGCTAGGTCTGGGCACCCAGCTCAGAGGAATTTAACCCTTTCCGAGATACGTATCTGGCGAAAAACGGTCCGGGGCAAATCAATCCAGACAGGCTCTCTATTTCGGCTCGCTTCTTTGCTCTATTTCCTTTGCTTTACTCGGCTCTGCTCTGCTTTGCATCGCCCTGGATTGATTCTGCTTCCCATTGTTGGGGATCCGCGACCGAGCAAATACCGCCCAATCTTCAATTATTCGCCATCATGTCGACGGCTCAGTCCCTCCAGCCCGGTAAGCGCCCACCTGCCCCTTGATCTCGCTTTGATGTCTTCTGCGACCACCCCCAAGAAACATCCCCTTCTCGACTTCCCGCCAGGATTCGCTCGACTCCTGGCCCAACCCGGCGCTTGCGACCTGCAAAGTGCAAAGGGCACTGGAGGGGGAAGGGGAAACAGAAAGGGGTGCGTGCCAAGTTGGCAGACAACTCACCAGAGCATTGCTGCCGATCCACTTAGTTGGCGGCCTTGTTGTGTCACGTAGAGGAGATTGTCTGTTTCATCCTGGCCCATATGTCGTCGTCATTGCATGCATGCGCCCGTTTTCTCTCCGTTTGCTTGGTCGCCAACTGATGGTTTCCTTGGAAGCAGGCCACGCCGCCGATTCTGGCCAGTCCCCGAACGGCCTCACCCTCAACTTATCCTCCAACAACCCCTTCCGCAATCGTGCTCCTTCACCCGCCAACCTCGACTCTCCCTTTTTCAACAAGCCCGCATCTCCGTTTGATGACCCTCCTGCACGTCCGTTATCGCGAAACCCTTTCATCGATCAAGCGCCGCCGCAGCCATTACGGTCCCCTGGAGTCATGTCAACCCAGTCGGACTCGAAATCACTCTCCGCCGAGGAGATCTTTGTACGTTTTCCTAATGCTGTCACTTCCATCTGATGGGCAGCTCATCGCCATTCGACAACCATGACCTCTGACATGGCGGCATGAATCGAGGCAACGAAACGCTAACCAACGTGCTTATTAGGACTCGTTGAGACTTGACGATACAGCCGGTAGCGACCGATCAAAGCCAGCATCCGCTCCGCGTCGCCCTATGGATCGTCCGCCTCCACGACGGGGCGATTCGGGCCAGCCGCCGCCGGACGGTCGCCACCGTCCAACACCCTCCCAGGAGGATGCTATCAGAGCTCGGAGGGTACAAGCCCCCGGCGCTGCTCGACCAGCACCCAACTCCCCTCAGCGAAAAGCTCCACGACGCCCGCGACGAAACTCGGAATCGTCCGTCATGGATTTTGACGCGCAACCTCTCACCGAAGAGGAGAAGAGAATGATTGAAGCTAAGCGACGAGAGCGGCAGCGTCGCGGTGGCGGCGGCGATAGTAAGGAGAGGGCTACTAAGTCCGGCCGCCCGAGTCGTCGAATGGATATTATCGACCAGCTTGATGCGACGAGCATCTACGGAACTGGAGGTACGATTGCAGAACCCACCGTCGCTGACCCCCCGTTCGATGTATTAACATGAAACAAGTCTTCCATCACGATGGTCCTTTTGATGCCCTGAACCCTCATCGGAACCGCGGTAGCAGCCGCCGTGCGCCTATGCAGGCCTTCCCCAAGGATTCTCTCAACAACTCCCTGGGCGGTGCAGGGCCATTGAACAGCCAACCTGATCATGCGGCTTTCATGGGAAATGCTACTGACGAGGCATTTCGCGACTACTCTAGAGGCGGGAAGTCGGGCCCAGGGTATTTCGCCCCATCTCGTACTGAGCCGCCCATCTTCGATCCTATCTCTCGTGGCAGCATTGTTCACGGCGACGAATCCCAGGGTCTCGGAACGTCGACTTTCTTGGAGGGCACACCCGCTGCGAGAAGTGCCATTGTCCGTCGCCAGGTGGAACAGGCACAGGAAAATATGGAGGGTGGCCTTCAGCGCAAGAAGTCGCTGGCACAACGCATCCGGCACATCAACAAGGGCCCTCGCGACTACAACGCAGCCCGGTCAACAACCGGCGAGGGTGGTTACTCCAGGATCTCGCCCGAGGGAATGGCATCTGCCACAAGCAACGTCTCCGACAACAACCCATTCTTCTCCGAGTTTAACAAGGGTGAAGAATCCATCAACGTGAAGAGACGAGATGACACGAAGTCACCTCCTAACGCGCCTGGAGGAATCAGACGTCCCTCGGGAGCCCAACGTCCCTCGGCAGGACTTGTTCTGGAACGACGAGCAACAACGGAAGGAACCTCAACCCCGGATGACAATCCCGCGCCGAAGCCAACTGGTCTCCTGGGCCGAATGAAAAGCTTGAAGGGCGGACGAAGACCTCGGCCAGATGGCAACAATGCCCCTCCTGCGCCTGGGACCGCCGTTTAGTGGAAATTGAGCGCCTGGCGTCCACTGGAGACCGAGCGAGTGGCGTTGATGGAGACGGAGAGTCCGATGGGCAGCCAGCCCGGGAATGGGAGCACGTGGCTTCCTTCCCAAATTGAAAGAAACCCGGAGAATACAACGCCAACGGAGGCGGAGAGAAACGCAGTAGGCTCCTCACTACAAGACTAGGACTTTTTCCTTTGTGAAGCCCCCAAGGTCCACGGCAAGGACTTGGGGCATGCGGGATGGGAAGGGGATGAGAGCCCTCAGCAAGAGGGCACAACACGAGAAGACAACGAGTCGCGAGATCTATGGATGGATCGGATTTTGGGCTGGGGCATGGATTATGCGAAACAGGACAAACTGCCGGCCCTGTGATTTGGAGACAAGACGACTGATTCCCAAGACGGAGCCTGAACCTGGAGGACAACGAAGGTAGTAGAACGCTGGAGGATTGGGGAAGTGTTATATGAAGACCTTTTGTATCTTTTTAAACCGAGACTTGTCTGATTGGTACTGCACCAATACAAAACCTACCTCATGAGGGTTTCCCAAGAATGTTTTCCAAGTGTGAAGAAACTGCGTGATCATCACGGCGAATGTGAGCGGCAAGGAATGCAGCGTCATCGAAGTGAACCGAGTAAGTACCTACCTAGTCTATGGCTGAATGGATGCCTTGGGCCTGAACCATGTTCCTCACTACCTACCTACCTTAAATGCCATATGCCCACAACGTGGCAACGCACAACAAGATGTCTCACAACACCAACACAGTTTCACTCACTCACAGTGCATCCCCAGCATGGAGTCGACTGTACCGGCACCGGCACCGGCGTCCACGTCTCAGGCAAGCTCTCATTTCCCGCTTGAGCCGCTATCGGCATCTGTGCTGGCCGACAAGGAAGCCAAGCGCCGTGACGCCGCCACTGCACTTGGCGCATGTCGAACGGGGTGCTCCGACCTGGACGACTACGTGCTGCTGGGCGGATTCGAGCGCGGGAGCGTCATCGGGCTGAGCGCGGAGGACGAGGAGATGGGCGTCAAGGTATTATCTATATCTATCCAGGGCGAAGTGATCCTTTTGCTGATGGAGGGCGGGCGTCCAGTTGGGTCTGCAGACTCTCGCGCACTCGCTATGTAGGGAGGGGAGCGTCGTCCGCGGGTTGGTCATCACGCCGAAGCCCGCCAGTGCGGTCCTCGGTGGGTTGCGAGACGCGGTGAGGGCGGAGCTCAAGGCGAACGGCGCGGCGGAGGCGGATGTTGCGGCGAGGACGAGGGCGGGCTTGGAGCGGGTGATGCTGTCGTGTGTCTTTGACTTGGACGGGCTGTGGGAGGTGTTGGCGGATCTGGATAGGCCGACTGTCAGTGGGATGGGTGGAGAGAAGGAGAAGGAGGAGGAGGAAGAAGGGGAAGAAGAGCACAGCAATGTGGTTGCGGTGGACGAGATTGCCGACAGTCAAGACGAGGACGAGGACGACTATGACGAACCGCTACTTTTAGATCCGCAACCCTCACCAAGGACGACCAACACCAACACCAACACACTCCCCGACATCATCGTCGTCACCCACTTCTCGTCCCTCCTCACCAGCCTCTTTACCCACCGCGAGAAATCCGCCGCCCACTCGACGCTGCAGCTCCTGGGCGCCCACCTGCGCGACCTCACGCGCAACCTACCCACCAGCCCGCTCGTCCTCCTCCTAAACTCGACCTCTTCCTCATCAACCTCAGCCCAGTCTGCAGACAAGAAAGCGCCCCTGGACCCCACGCTGCGCTCCATCTTCAACCCGCCCCCGCCGCCGGGCTACGCCGCCGTTGCTCACGCGCGCCGCAGCAAGCCCAGCTTCGGCCTCGTCTTCGCCCAGCTGTTGGACGTGCACCTGCTCTGCACGCGGCTGCCGCGCGCTCGGGACGACGCGGAGGCGGCGGTTCGCGGAGGCGGCGTGAGGACGGCCGTTGTCGTGGAGGTGCTGCTGGATGAGATGGGGCTCTGGGAGGGTTGCAAGGGGGCGCGCAGGGATCGCGAGCAGAGGTGGACGGTTGTGGACGTCGAGGGCGCGAGGGTCAAGGAGGCGTTTGGGAAAGGCGCGATGGGTTGAGCGGGTGAGGCTTCTGGGAGGTTTTGGAGGACGAAGATGATAGGTCAAGGAACACCAACAACAACACGGACACACATCGACCAGCTCAAAGATCAACCGCTCAGTTATGGTTTGCGAATGGATTTGCGTGCAAGTATCAACACAACCGCATCATTCACGACGCTCCATCACAGTGCCCTCGCTCCGTATGCCAACCAACTAACCAATAACACTTATTCTTCCAGAGTACAAGCCCCCCCCCCTACCTCTCCGTCTCCGTCTTCGTTTCTGTCCGCTGACCTCCTCCTAAAAAAAAAACATCTCTCTCCTAAACCAAACACACCCCGTAGCAGGCCCCTGGACCCCTCTTCCTATTCCTCACCGTCTTGCATGCCGCGCATCCCGACGAAGCTTCCCTCGAGACTGAAAGCGCAGAGCCAATGTTGTCACAAGAAAAAAATGCACTCTCCAATTTCCCCCCGGATGACTATCCCTGTGTCGACCCTGATGCACCCAAAACGATATGCACTGGGATAGACAAATAACGGCGCAAATAAACAAATACTCGCTCGAGAATCCTCGCTGCCGATGATGATTCGCTGCCAGCGGCACCTCAGTGCCGCCAAGTGATACAAGAAAGTCTTTCCTGGAAGAGGTCTTGGTCCAAGATGGGCTCCAAACCCTCACTAACGCTATCGCGGCCCTGGCTGTGCGGGAGGTAGGCCGAGCAATTCCGACTTTCTGTTGGACTTCCAAAAATCAATGGCCTCGACCACGTCTTCGCCCTTCTCGTCCTCGTGTGCAAATATGATCTGTTGACTGTCAGTACGGGAAGACGGGGGCCCAGCTAGACCATGGAAACCCACCTCGTGTGTGCTACTGTGGAGCATCCTAATGTTCTTCCGAGGTACTATATGAACTGCGCCGTTCTCCATGTTGCGAAGCTCGATGAAATTCGGCTCAAACGCAAGAATCCATGGGTAGCTGAGGGCAAAGCTTTGCGGAGTGCCCTCCCAGTCAATCCGCCACTCTGGCCGAGCCCGCCAGCCGTTGCGGTTGACAAAGAAGGAAAATTCAGAGTAGTTAAGCAGGAACTCTCCGTTGAGTCGCTCGATGTGAATCGGCCTGACGCCTTCCTTGCGAGCCACAAAGTCGAGCGACGTATCGGCCTGGTCGAGGAGCGACTGCGTCTCGAGCGTCTCGAGAGAGACAACCTCGAATCCCCTGGCACACGCGACGCATAGCTTCGACTTGAGGAAGTGGACCGAAGACGATTCCGTCGGAATGTAGAACTCCTTGAACGGCTTGAGCTCATCGTGCCCGCCTGATATGAATTTGCCGAGACCCTTCTGCTTCTTTGCCTTAGTCATTGCGTCATTGGGCTCGAATACCTTAATCGTCGTGGACAGTGCTGACGACTTAACGCAGCACACCAGGTGACGACCGAGGCAAATGCCGGTCTTGAAGAAACTGCAGTGATTCTGAATCTTTTTCGGTCTCTTAGACTGAGCTGGTTCGTCGGGGTTGAGCGCCGAGACTGGATAAGACTGGAGTGTCTTATTGGAGAGCACCAGCAGAAGCTGGTACTCCTCCAGAATATCAATCTGCGTGACCGAGGCTGTTTCCAACACTCTCCGGGGCATCTGGCCTGTGTTCTTGCGGTCAGACACATATACACCATTGTCCGTCCCGTAGAGCAGCTTGCGACCACCATCTATCGATAATTAGCTGATTTGATCTGTTAATAGCACTCGACCTGCTTACCAGACGGCGTCACGCAGTTGACCTGGTTAGTGCCGGCGAAGAAGTTGCTAGAGATGACAGAAGTATTGAAGAAGTCTGCGCGTGCGCGGAGGCGTTGCTGGGCGTTGTCGATGTATTCGAGCCACTTCTTGCGGGCTGCCTGGTTCGACGCGAAAAGCATCAATTCATATCCGGCCTTACCCAAATGGCGGAATGTGATGGGCCAGCCGTTGTCCTTCCCGGCGCCTACTGCGTTGGTCCGAATCGACGGGATCAAGCTCGACGATGACCGCTTCACCGAGCCGGCCTGTGGGATGACTTCCTCCATCTCTCGAATGGCCAAAAGTTCGAGGGGAATTGGTCGTCGATATGCCTTGATTTCCTCGTTCTTGCCGGTTTGCTTGATTCGGACCAAGAGGACAGCATGGTCGAAGAGGAAGGCCGTGATTTCGGCGGGATCCGTCGGCGACTTCTTGAACTGACTCTTGAAGACCAGTTCGCGTCCCTCCTCCGTAAGCTTCAAATCAACTCTCTCATTGGGTCTAAACCTGAGTTGCTCGTGGAGCCTCCTCAGATTGAACCGATTCTCAGCCTTTCCGGACTCCGCGTTAACTCTTCCAAGAAGGTCTCGAATCACAACCAGAACCTTGGGGATATCTTCCTTGTCGGGGTTACCATCCTCGGTGTACTTCAAGACGTTTTCCAGCAGCAGGGGGTATCGGGCGAGACGGGTGGTTGGCTTGGTGAGATAACCGTTGAGCTCCAGCTTCCTCGACTCCTTGCGTCGCTCAATCTCATCGACGAACTTGGCAAAGTAGGGGTTGATGGACCTCTCGTTTTCGAACTCAAATTTCCCCTCGAGCTGCTTGGAGCCGTACCAAATGAAGGGCTCAAGTTGGGGAGCAAACTCGCAGAAAATGTCGCCGACGTTGTGGACAATTGGCTCCTTCTGTTGTCGAGCAGTCAAGCTAGCAGCGAAGCGGGAACTGACAGTATGGATGCTGGGGTGATCGATGATGTTGCTGAAGATGCCCTTGACAACCTTGTCCCGGCGTTGGACCGGAATGGGCGAAGCCTTGGACCGCAGAGGCAAGATCCAGAAATCGCGGAGGTACTCTAAATCCTTGACGAAATCGCGTTCGGTATAGAAGATCTCGGAAATGACTTCTTGCCTCTTCTTCTCCCGCTCGTCGACCTTATCGGCAATCTCCTTGGGGACTGAGTTGATCCAGAGCTTCTGCTCGTCCGTTTGGTCGACCTCGTCGTCGTTGATGTTGGCAGAGTCCTCCTTCCGCAGGCCTGGGTTAATCTTTAGGTTCAGCCTAGAAACCTGTTCCAGTCGTCGAGGACAGGCAATGGAGTAGCAGAGTTGATCCCTAGTGCAAGTTGGCGAGTAACACTCGGAGAGCAGTACGAAGACACCGTTAACTGCGGGCTCCATCTCGGGCTCGTCCATCAGCGTCTCCCTAAACTGATACATTTCCGACTGCGAGTCTCGTAAACGGTGTTCATACGTGACATCGTGGAAGTACTTTTGTGCGTCCAAGGCTCGGCCCAGAAGAAGGGCCAAGTTTCGATCAGTCGTCCTGATGATGTAGGAAAGGACGTCCACCGCTTCGGAACCGCTGAAGGCGTTCTTGTAGGTCAGTTCGTTCTTGGTCCGGTCACCAACTATGATCTTCCGGCGGAAGCACTCTCCGACACGCGAAAGCAGGGCTGGGTAAACGAGGGGTGGTCGAATCTTGGTCGCGGTCGGAGGGCGGTCGCTTTCGACGGACTTGCTTCTGGAAGGCCGGTGAACAAGAGTGCCGGCATCTGACTCGGAGGGAGTAATGGTTGGCGCTATGGTAGAGGCCATCGACATCGTTCTCATGTGATCGCTGCCTCCATTCGAAGATGCCATGCTGGGGGTCCGGGTCTGAGTCCCCGGAACGTTTGCAATGCCGCTGATCGAGTTCGAGTAGCCGTTTGTGGCTGGCAACTCTGTTGGCGCTCTTCGGTTCGGAATGACTCGCCCGCTCATAGTCTGGTGAGCATCTCGGTCCTGAGGAGGGTACGACCCGGTCATGGACATGGCCCGATCTTCGTGCCGTTCCGGGACGACTCGCCCCTGAGCCGTCGTCCTTGCTGAATTCTGATTGGCATAGGGAGCCTGTCGGAACTGGTTCGCGGGCGCCTGCTGATAGTTGTTTGGAGGTTGGTTGTACATCTGAGGTCGAGGGCCGGAGGCAAGAGACTGGGATCGATAAGGATCGCTGTTCATCGCAGGACCTGGCGCAGGATTGCCCTGGTAAAATCGCTGGGCTGGAGTCCTGGCTGCTTGCAATGGTGGGCCTCGATGGTCCATACGTGGAGGTGCCTGCCCTCCCTGGCCAGGATACGGACGCCTCTGCTGGGGCGGTGGCTGTTGATACTGATGCTGCTGCTGTTGTTGCTGCATGGATTGCGGGGCCATCTGCTGGCCCCCCGATGCCGAGCGCTGTTGGGGATAGTAGCCGTTGCCCGAGCTGGAATCGATCGTTCGAGTCCTTCCGGAGTCGCGGTCTGGATATTGGCCAGGGGGGGGCCGCGGTGGTGGCTGCCGCGGCATGCCGGAGGATGTTGACGACATTGTCTGGGTTCGAACTTGGTCTCTCATGGGCGGGGGCATAGAGGAGGATGTCATGGTCTGAGATCTGCCCGGCGGAGGGGCAGCACCAAAGATGTTGGAGAAGGCGGCATCTCGCTGGTAGTTGTTGTTGGGGTCGCGATTGTCATAGCCCCGAGGCGGTCCTCGTTGGGGAGCTCCTCGAGCGTCGTAGCCGTAGTCGGCCATGATGGCGGATGCGGTGCCTGTGCATTGGCAAGAGGGTGATTAGAAGACTGAGCAGCAGCAAGTGGGAGGTGGGAGGAAGGAGAAGGGGGAGGGGAGCAAACCGTTTGGGAGATCCTTGACAGGACAAAATGGCCGACGGCCGGATCAACAGCCGACGTCGACGGATGCGCCGCCGTCAGTCGACGCCAACACGGCCCCTTGGCTGGGATCCAGGCGACGAAAATGCGCAGGTTCCTATGGTTTGCCGCTGTCACGGAGCCGTCACGGAGCAGCGCTCGTTGGGGGGGAAGAGGTGGTTCAGGGAGAGGTCGGAGACGACGAAGAGGACGGGGTTTATTGCCTAAGCGGATGGCGGCTCGCAAGAATATGGTCGATCAACTCGATGGATATCGACGAACGGTCAGCCAAAGCGGACGTGGCAGCGCTCAAGCGTCGGGCCAGGGCTCGTCGGGCAGACCAGGACAAAACAACCAGGGAGCAACGACAAGCAATGGGCGGTCGCGAGCTGGACGTCTGGTGGCCCTGTTGATGAATCCGAAGGGGTTGCAGGTTCACGATCCGCGGAGGAGTAGGTCCAGCACAGACAGCACGCAGCCAGCACGCAGCACGCAGCAGCACAAATGCACCAGAGCACAGGTCCACCAGCTTCTAACGTCCACGTTCACCAAACGTCGACGGGGTCCCAGAAAGAGTCGGTGCTGGCGGGCTTGTGGGCTTGTGGGCTTGCTTGCGGTCGGTCGGGTGTCAGTGTGACAGTGGAGAGAGCCAGGTAGGAGAGCCAGCAAGGTTAGTTGTTAGCCAGGCCTCGACAGTGGACAGGCCAGTGGACGAGTTGACGAGCCAGCGCCAGGTCCACCAAATCCACCTGTGGAAGTGCGGCACCTCTGGGCGACTGTTGACTGGCGGATGCAGGTGGGTTTGAGGTACGTCCTTCACAGGCTGGCCGGGCCCGTCGGGGGGCGGGCGGCGCGATGGGTCGTTCTTAAGGGGATGAATAGAGCTGGGGTAGCACCGAGGGGCTGAGGTGCCTTGTCTCTTGGGCCTCTTTGAGCCCTGGCAAACCTGGCAAACTCGCTGGGGATCCTTTGTCTGCTCTGGTCTTGCTCTGACAACGGGAGGTAGCCCAAGGGACTTTGTGCTTTCTAGCTCCGTACGAAGTGCTGTGCTGTGCTGCGTTCTCCCTCCCGTGAGGAGTAAAGAATGTGCCTAATAAGGGGGGATCATGCACTAGCGGCCGTTTGTTTCGTGAATGCCATTCACCTCGCTTTCGCTCTTGGGAGACTTGATGAAAGAACTCTGCACGAAACCGACCAATCTGCAGCAACTTTATTTTGTACTTTCAGCACGCGCACAAACCGCACAAACCGCGAATACAAGCACCGCACAGCGCATTACACTGCACTGCAGACGACCGCCTGCTCAAGCGCATCAAAGAACGCCGAATGGCCGAGACCTTGACGCCAGGTACCGCGGACCCCCGGCCCAAGTCCGTCCGAACCACATCGCCACTTCTGGCTGGACCTGGCCTTGGCACCCACTAAAGGGAGCCAATCAGCATGACCTTCCTGTGGCCAAATCACGTGATCACCCAGATGCATTCTGAGCTGCTGATTGGCCACGGCGTCTCCAGCTCAGCATTGTCCAGCTCTCACTTCCAAGTAGCCTGTCCCAGGCTACATCATCTCGAAGCTTCAACGTCAAACACCGAGTCCACGTTGTCTCGTCCCTCTCAGCTCTGCCAGGCGATCGTTCCTTCACCATGGCCGACTCATCAGAGATTGCCCCTAAGTTCGCGCCCTTCATCGGGATGGTAAGTTTGCTTTGGATGACGCGCAAGGGAGACGCGGTGCTAATGCGATTGTTGGCAGGCCGGCATTTGTGCTGCCATGGTCTTCGGATGTACGGTTTCCCTCCACCCCAACGGCTCGCGCCATCAAAGATTGAATACTGAACAATTGGAACAGGCATCGGCGCCGCATACGGCACCGCCAAGTCCGGCATCGGCATCGCTGGTGTTGGTACCTTCCGGCCCGACCTCATCATGAAGGTACCGCGACTCCGACTCGATATCCCGCGAACTACATATTCTGACATCCCACTTAGTGTTTGATTCCTGTCGTCATGTCGGGTATCATCGCCGTGTACTCACTCGTCATCTCCGTCTTGATCGCCGAGGACCTGGCCCCTCCCTCGCAACAAAGCTACAGCCTGTTTACGTACGTCTTGCGGATCGGAACGGGTGGGCATAACACTGATTTGGGACAGGGCATTCTTGCATCTCGGATGTGGTATTGCTGTCGGTATGACTGGTCTTGCTGCCGGCTACTGCATCGGCATCGTCGGCGATACTGGTGTGCGCGCGTACATGGAGCAGTCCAGGATTTTCGTTGGCATGGTCCTGATCCTCATTTTCGGCGAGGTCTTGGGTCTCTACGGGTACGTGGAATCAGCTAGGAACAGAAATGAACGTATACTGACCTTCAATAGCCTCATCGTTGCCCTGATACTCAACACCAAGAGCAAGGGTTAAGCCGGTGTCAGCAAGAGGTACTCTACAACGCCCAACTCGGGGCTTTCTCGACGTACACTCAGGATTATCAGAGCCGCCATCGGGCTGCAGAACCGTGTCTTAATAACTGCATCGGGCATGGCGTTATGGAAACGTGTAATTTTAACGTGACAGGTAGAGGGCTGAAGGAGAAATCGACGGTATTTGTTTTAGACAGAGGACATGTGTGTATATCACCCTATGATGCAGCATGTCTACGAAGCACGATTCTCGAAGAAGATATTTAGATCTTTATCAAGGGAAGAGCTAAATCATTTCCAGCTTCCATCATTCACCAACCTCCGAAACCCTGGTAAGTCGAACGAGTGATGGACGAAGGGAAGAATTTGTGACGACCCCTTTGGCGTCACCATGCAAGTGGAACAACCGTGAGTAGAAATCAAATATGCGGGCAAAAGGACAAAAGCCAACCCAAAACAAATCTAGAACATCAACGCCGAGAAAATGCGGCCAATGTCGTTCAGATGCAACCATGAAATGTCCAACCCGACACAGCAGCAGCGTCCCAGCGCGGCAAGAACAACCTCACATCATCAAGCGCCGTCCTCCGATACGACGAAGGAGCTTCTTGCGCGAGCTTACCTCGGCCTCACGGCGGAATCGGGTAAAGCTCCGGTCTCGCTCATCGCAGTCCTTCATTCGCGCTGTGTGGTTGTCAGCATTTACAGACTGGTCGTTGGCTGGATTTGAGATGACTCACATAGCCACCAGTCCCACTGGCGGTCTTCACGGATAAGAATATCATCACCCGACTCGCGGGCCAGTCTGTCCTGGCGCGCCCTCGCAGCGGCGACTTCCCCAACCAGGTATGGATCCTCAAGAGGACGAGACAACGACTCGTTGCGCTCCGGTGGCTGCGACGGCTCTTCTACGACACGCTCCGAAGCAACGCGCCGCAAGCTATCCGTCGTGGGCTGTGCGCTCGCCCGTCGTTGAGCCACACGCTGGTACTGCCGGGCGTTCGGGTTGCTGCTGACGGAGGACCATGTTGCAATGCGGAAGTTGTTCAGGTTCGGGACGCTTCGCAGCGGCGCGGAGGGAACCGGAGGCAGGCCGATGGTCTGCTGGCGGGGCGTCGATGTGCCGCTTCGGGGGAGCAGGGACGTGGTCGATCCGGAGACATCAGACCGGTTGTTTGGTGGCGAGTACGGTGGCACCGCCTCGGGATACGGAGCGACGGAGTGATAAGAGGGCGCTTCCGATACTGCGGGAGTAGGACGGAAGTCAGTTACGGTGGTCTCGTGCCGAAAGGCGGTCTCCACAGGCAGTTGGTGCCCGGAGACTGGTTGCCGTTGGAATATGATATCGACATGATATCGATATGACGTGCAGCAAAGCGACTTCCAAACTCACCGTACGAAGGGGCAGTAGATCGAATCGAGGCGGTTTCAAAGTCCTCAGCGCTGTAGCGCGGAGTAGCAATAGCGCCGGTCATGATGGCAGTGGCCGAGGCAGAAGACACAGATAGGAGCGAGGCAGAAGAGGGGCAGGGCAAGCCGGCTTGAGCATCTGTTTCTTCGGGGAGGACTATCGAAGGTGACGGGGGTTTAAGTATGTGACGGAAGTCGGCCAGATGTTCACGTCGAGAGGTTGAAGGGGGGGTTGAAAGGTCAAGAGGTCAAGTGAACATTTTGAGGGACGATGGAAAGACAGACGGCGGAAAGGTAAGTGAGACGTGGAGTGGGAACGGTGACCTTTCTCTTTTGGGCTGAAGGTAAGACAGGAGGGTCGGAATGCCCAGCTGTTAATGCAGTGCCGCGGATAAAGATTGCATGCAGGGAGGACGCCAGGAGGGAGGAGGTGGGAGAGCTACGGAGGCGGGCAGCCAGGCGTGTCCGGGGCGGCAAGACGGCACCGTAACACGATGGAAGTACTCACAGCAGGACGATTGGGACAAACTCCAAAGTTCAAAGCCAGCCCAGCCAAGCCCAGCCAAGCCCAGCCAAGCCAGGCCTGCCAGCTTGTGGGCTGGGCTATCCGCATCCCGTCGTGGCGCGGCGTGGGAGGAGTGTAGTGGAGGTTGGGGAGAGAGAGGGGGGTTGCACTGGAGAGATGCGGGGACACGTGAGAGAGGCCACGAAAGATGATGCTGGGAAGAAGCCGAACGACAGCACCATGACGAGACATGGAACTCTTTTCTGCGCCTGGACTTGTGACTTACGAGGGCGGCACCAGTCTCAGTGCCTATCAGTGCTCTCAAGCCTGCTGTCTCCCGCGGAGCTCACGAGACATCCTTCTTGGTTGCTGGCCGGGGTCGTCTCGACGTTGTTGGCGATCACCAATGATCCACGCCTCGGGAAACAAGTTGCGACGAAGCGGGATCGGGGTTTCGCAGCCCACAGGAACAGGACAGGAAAAGCATCCCGCCCTCGTTGGAAGCCTGGCCCTCCCGTCAGCTCGGCTTCAGGCCTGGGCGTTGCCCTGGGACCCGGGCGGCGCAGTCGGCCGTTTGCCTGAATGGGAATGAGGAGCTTGCGAGCTTCTACCAATGCTTCCACGCGGCGATAGCGGGGTATCACGGACTGGCCAGCTAGGTTCCGGGTCAAACAGGGCTGGCGGGGGCTCATAGACTCAGTAATTATCGGGCTTTGTGTGAGTGTCGGAATAGCAGTAGCGCGGGGTCCTGGGCGCTGTGGTTTACTTAGTAGCCTGTGGGCCTCTAATCGGGCAGTGCGCGCAGGGGGAACCGGGTTTGGTGCTTGGGTCTGGTGGGGGAGGCAGCCATCGATAAGGCCTCGAGAGCCTTTCATGCTTCTCGCGAGGGGTGGGCCTTCCACTATGATGGACCCCCTTGTAAATTCCCGTTCAGTGGTGACGGTGCCTTTTTGCGACCAAGAAAGTCAAACGTTTGTGGTGGGCTTGGTGGCAGAATGGTGGACCTCGATGATGTCTTTGATGTCGACTTTACATGCTTGCATCTGTCGTGGCCCCGACGTGCCTTGGTTGACCCCTGGTTGTGAGTGAAGCCCAGTTTCGAATTTCCGATCCTCCTCCTCCTTGGTCGTCATATAACCCACCCCGAGAGCACCGTATCCTGATGGGCATGGTGCAGGACTGCATATCGTGTTGCAACAAGACGACGGCGACGTTGGCCGAGACCTTAATTCGGCTGCCAGCTCCCCCTCTCCCCGCTGTCTATATGGTGGGATGGGGAATGGTGTGGTTGTCGTGCTTTTGGCCGTCGTCCAAAGTAGCAAGGGTCAACCACCCTCCGGTTCTCGAGCTACCGCTGTTAGGATCAACACCACCTGGAGAGAGGTATGTGAATGTGTCTGGACCAGCCCGAGAGCTTCTAGTTTTCGAGTTGAAACGGGGTCGGGGAGATCGCCGCGCTGCTGGGACCTGATTTGCATCTCGTTGCATCATCATACAGGGCTTCCGTACGGGATCATCGTTATGCAGGAACAGCCAAGTTAAACGACGGTTGCACAAATACCGGTACAGTACATACGCAGATACACTTACTTGACTCTGACTTGACTTGGCTACCTCTGCTCCTCTTGTCTCTCTCTCTCTCTCTCTCTCTGCTTTAGCTACCCCTCCCGCAAGAGGCGCCGCTCCCGGGAAACCTGGAAGCGCCCAAGACTGGGAAAATGGGTCATCCGGACCGAGCCTATATCCCCGGGCGCCGCAAGACGGCGACCCGTTCTGCGTGCGAGTCGGTGGGAGAGATCCAGGGGGACGAACCACCACCCACCAACCCAAGGTATGCAGCACACCTGGAGGTTGTCTCGACCTGCCAATATGGGGCTCCTGACCAAGGCGGCGCACCTATTATGAGCTGCTGACGTGCGTTGTGTGAGCGACGTGCATAGCGCCATCCACGGCGGTGTCTCTAGATTCTGTGGGTTTTTAATGGCCTGTACTCCCTCTGGAACCCCGTGAGACTTGCAGGTCTCACTCAACCCATGTCACCGACTAGGCGACTGCTTCGGTTTCTGGTCCTGGAGAGTGGCCGGATTTGCTCGCGGCCAAGACCTTTCTATCTGTTTTGCATGATAAGGAAACGCGGCTGCTGGAGAATCGGGACTGGTTCGTAGAGCGGGGCGTTTCTTGGTCTGTTACCCGACCGAACCGATGTACATATTAAGAATGGAGAACTACACCGCTGTAGGAAGGGAAGGGTCGGTCTGTTCGGTGAGATACGAAAGTTTCTTTGGCTGGATGAAGACAGACCGACAATTGTTTGGTATTGCCCAAACAGTCGAGTATGCCTGAAATCTTTTGTAGATTGGGGTAGAGCCATTTCCCCGACCTTCTAGGTAGATGAGAGCGAAGGTAAGGTCCCACAGGCTCACGGAATAGTGCTAATTACTTTGCATTTGGTCGTGAAAAGTTCCTGAAGCAATTCGCAGTTGATGAAAAAGAGAGGTGGGACAGTTATTCTTATACAGAAGAATGCACACGGAGGGACTGTTAAGATCGGCCAGACAAATGTTTCGCTCTTTCCCATTGCTGTTGGCAGCTTGTGTGCTTGCCAATAGAATTCACGGTTGACTTTTGGCTTGCCCCACACTGGACGTATGGTTGGGTTAATTAGGTACGTACCTGTCGCGTCTTCACCTAACGCGCCTGCGCAGCTCGACATTTCCAGTGTTCAGCCTGACAAACGACAAATTCCGACCTAGAACTTTTCTCCATTATCACGACGACTTCAAGCGCCACCGCGAATACCGGGAACAAAGTCTAGTTGTTTGTCTTGGCTCACTCATCGCCCAAATCTGCAGCATTTCCATACGCCGCCCCTGCTCTAATGCCGACCCGCACGCACGACTCTGACGAGGAGCCTCGATCGCCCTCGCCGTCCTCGCAACCTACATCAGCGCAGCACAATTCGACAGTGAGGCAACGGGAATCCAGTCGCAATGTCTCCGGTTCAAAGAGGAAGCGCGCCAATACCACAACGGGCGAGGCCTCCAGCCGTCGACGACGAACAGTAGACCTCGAAGCTGAAAGCGACGAAGAAGAAGAAGAAGAAGAGGAAGAAGAAGAGGCCAATGTCTACGACCCAGACCAACCGTTGGACCAGCGGCGGAAGGTCCAGCAAGGATTTAGAGACCTACTTCGCGACATCACGGAGAACACCGAAGAATACCTCCAGCCCGACTCACGAGGCTTGCACGATGCTATCTTGAAAGCTGATGAGCTCACAAAACAAGTTCGACAGACGACCGAGGCCACCATCGATTCACGACTACTCGTCAGCACGACCGACTTGTCATACAGGAAAACACTGCGCCTCACACAAGGAAGCCTGGCGCAAGGTATCGACGTGGATGACTTTGTGTCCAAATGCATTACGTACATGCGCCATGGCAGAGGAATTAGTGACGACAATGCCGTGGATCTTTCAAGCACTCAGCGTCAAAGAAGAAGAACAATCCGAGGTGCCGAAGACGAGGAAGACGAAATCGGCGACGATGGTGATATGATGAACTGGCCACACCTGGGCCGTTTCGCCGCGTTGCCATATATCAGACGACCAGCGCTGCCCGGCTTTTTCTTGGGCCCGTTATCAGTTGAAAAGAAGGCTCGTAAGGTAGCCAAACGAAACGCACCATTCCGGCCAAACAACCTGACCGAGACTCGACCCGAAATTCTCAACAACAAGGACCTTGCCAAGAGGGAGAACGACTTGACGGCAATTTGTGGCAAGATTCTTCAGCAGCTCACCAATCTTCAAGCAGACGTTCAAGAGGCAGTGGAGGGGCTACTTGATGACGACATGGACGATCAGGAGAGAAACATGATCATGCATCAGCATGGTCTTAGGAGCACAGGAGGGATCGATCTGATGCGATTTGTGGTCAATCCAAAGTCCTTTGGCCAAACCGTCGAGAACATGTTCTACGTCAGCTTCCTCATTCGAGACGGAAGAGTTGAGATTGATTTTGACGAAGACGAGATCCCAGCTTTGGGTGAGCATTCTTTCCCAACAAACTCTCGGAATCCCTACTGACAATGTTTGCAGCGCCTGTTGACCGAGAGCCAGAGGAGGAGGGCACCGTCCGGCACGGTGCGTCCAAGCACCAGGCCATTCTGTCCATGGACATGGAGACGTGGCGTGACATCATTGATACCTTTGGTCTCAAGGAGCCTATGATTGCTCATAGGAAAGAAGCGAAACACGGGGGCCCTGGCGCGCGGGGCTGGTATAGTTGAGTGTGTTTGGCAACCAAACACATTGTTCCGAGCAAATGCTGCACTATCTGAATGGGCCAGTTGTCACACCGTGCTGGATTTCTTTGTTCATTGCAGCGGTCACCTGCCACGCCACTGCTGTGCACAGGCATGACTTGTGGGTAAAATGTTGTTGGGGTCTTTGTTCTGTGCAAACATTTATTCCTGATTCACAATAGCTACCGCTCAGGCCTTGGCTTTTGTGGTGTTGTCAATTTCTTTTTTAGTGGCCGAGGCTGGTGATGAAAGAGAAATGAGGTCGGACAAGCCGGTGAAGGTGTCTCCCTGCAGATGGTGCCCAGATATGGTACTTCAACGAGAACCCCCCAAAACCCATGAAGCGGCTGTTTGCTTTCTTCACGTGTCTCGCTGCCTAAAGCATCCCTCTGCTCTAGGTGCTCTTTAGCTCCCTACTGAGCTTTGCATCTTCATCTCTTTCATAACTACAACACCGGGCTAAACCTTTCCCCTTCCACTACATCCCATTCTTCCAAATTCCTCTCATATCTGGCCGTTCTGAACTTCAAAACGATACCCTGAAGCTCAGTTCAGCAGAATCACAAGCCACCAAATGGCTTCGCCGGGCCACACACAAGCTCAGAGTGGCATGGACCTCGTTGATTTACAATCGGTGCCCGACGAAGGGCTGACTGAATCATTTGTGCATCTGGAAACACACCCTCGTTCTGATTCACCGCCCAACGACAAATCCGTCCAAGACGACGCGGCTATCTTGGAGCCTTCCCAATCCGAACCAAGCTCTGTTGGCCAGTCTGTCGAATCGTCCGAGGATACGATGCAGCTCTCTGCCTCAGGATCAGAGCCGCGCGACGAGCCAGCTGCAGAAGACGAAACTCTTGTCGAGTCTTCTCCTGATTCTTTGTCTGCGAAAGAGTTTATCGAAGCATCTGGAGCCACTCCGCAAGCCGGCAGCCCGAAACCAGAACCCGATGACAAGCCCATCGGCGAAGACCAGGCCCTTCCAAAAGCTCTCGACCTGAAACCATCGCCTACCAGTCAACCCGTTGAAGATGATGTGACAATCCAGGAACCTCCTTGTTTGGAACCAAAGCCTGAAGATGAGCCCATCAAAGGGGTTGTCGATTCAAGAGAGCCTCATGAACCAAACCCGGCGTTGGCCAACCGGCTTGCTAGAATACAGGAGGACCTTAAACCGCTCCCCAAGCCAAAGCTTGGTGTGAAGGTAAACGAAAACGATGGGTTTTCTGTGCCAAAATCTTTCATACCTACATCTACTAACCTGCCTGATCCTCGGTCTTTCAAGGACCAAGAGGCCAATGGTTCTTCCGTGATGATCTTGCAACAGCTTAGTGAGGCCGTGTTCAACAAGGTTCAAGCTATCTGGTCCGATTACTTAACAAGGCCTTACGTGGATGATGTCAAGGGCGAGTTTTCTAAGGTGGAAGATATCTACAAACCACATTCCGCTGAACTCGCTCTCTCCATCAATGAGCTTGGCCAATCGACAACTCAGGAAGTCAGCAAAATCGTCGAGGACACGGCTGATATTCATGGGCATTATTCTGCGCTACTCACCTGGGTTCTCGAAGAGCTCGGAGAGCATCTCCAGTATGCGGAAAAAGACTGGAACTCTGTTAGCGAAGAAGCGGAAATCCTTCGACAAGAGGTGGAAGACCTCAAACAGGAGTCGAACGACCTAAAACTAGACTGCATGGAACTTGAGGACGAGATTGAAATCCTGAAGGGGCAGCTGGACGAGATACAAAACAGTGGCGCAAACGTTGACTCCATTGGTCGCACTTCATCCTTCAAGGCCGAATCGGACAACTTCATCAGGCAGCATTTCAGCGACATAATGGCATCAGGGAAGAATCTCCAAGATCACTCAACGCGTCCGTCCGAACAGGAGCCATTGCCTCAAGATGAGCTTTGTGTCGCGCGCGCAGTAAAAGAACCCCCCAAAGACAACAAGAAGCCGAGTCTTCCGACGAGGCGACGAAGCTCTACGGTTCGCAAACCAGCTCATATCTCTAGGGCAGGGTCCTGGACGAACTCTCCGGACCGCGACGACGTAGAGGCCGCTCTCCAGGAGGCGGTTGGGCGGGAAACTGACCTCCGTCACAAGATCCTGACCCGCAACATGCCTTCGAAACAGGAAGTGGTCGAGGAACGAGATTCCCCAATGGATAGTCCATCTCCACTACGGTCTATGCCACGGAACAAACACGACAAGGCTACTCCCATCAACCTTCACACTAGCCTAGACGATGAGCTGCAAGATCTCGACTCCCCTCCAGTAACAACCCCAATTCAGCCCAAGTTGCGTCGTCGCTCTTCGGTTGTCCCACCTTCTCCGTGGGTAAGCACGAAAGACACAGACAAAATTGACGAGTTCGTGCGGAACCTGCAAATACACAAGGATGCTTTCGATGAATCCATTAAGAAATACGAGACGATGATTCAGGAGTGTAAAGAAGGCACTACCATACTTCAGGGCGATGAGGATACCAGAAACTCGAAAGAAAAGAGTCTCAGAAACGACATTGAGGACAAGTCTAGGAAGATACAATCTTTGCTTAGGAACAGTGATTCACATGACGAGACTTTGACTGTTCTCAACCAAGTCAAAGATTCCGTCATGGAGCTGGGCGTCCAACTCGAGCGAAAGGACAGCCACGAACGAGAAATGGATCTTCTGAAGTCGCTCCAGGACTCCTACGAGACTCACTGGGACGAAATTCGGCCTCCGATGAGAACGTTTGACAGGCTGCTGGCGTGGTTCAACGAGCAACTGGAGTTGGCGAAGGCCTTGCCTAAACTCTCCAGGATGCAATCATATGTTTTGCAAGGTCCCCTGACTGGAAGGCTGTCGTTTAGTTTCTCTCCTCCCCCGATCGAGACTTCGAGATCACACCGGTTTTCCCTGAGTGGACGGCCTACTCCAGCTGGAGAAGAATTTCCTCTTACTCCTTTCTCGGGGAGAAGACTGAAATCGGGCAGGACTTTCCCTGTGGCCACGGGGCCGATGCCACTCACTTCTCCTTTGACCAGAAGGCCGAATACACCCCATACTTCTACACCGGCATTACCAAGCGTCCCAGAGGCACCATCCTCGACTGTTGGGAGCCAAGGCCAGGGCAATGATTCCGAAGCCGAGGAGTGGTGTTTTTCGAAGCCGATTCGGAGTGATCAGAAGAAAGACCAGGAGAAAGATCAGAAGAAAGATGAAGATGATCGAGAGGACGAGCAAGAGGACGAGAAAGAGAACGCTCAAGAGAGCGATGAAGAAAGCGACGAGGAGAGCGATGAAGAGAGTGATGAGGAGAGTGATGAAGAGAGTGATGGGGAGAGCGGTGAAGGGGGCGTTGAACGAGGCGTTGAAGAAGACGTTGAACGAGATGTTGAACGAGGCGTTGAAGAAGACGTTGAACGAGATGTTGAACGAGGCGTTGAAGAAGATGTTAAAGAAGATGTTAAAGAAGACGTTGAAGGAGGCGGTGATGGAGGAGGTGGTGGAGGCGTTGAAGGAGGCGTTGAAGGAGACGTTAAAGGTGGCGTTGAAGAAGATGTTGGAGGAGACGTTGAAGGAGGCGTTGAAGGAGGCAGTGATGGAGGAGGTGATGGAGGGAGTGACGGAGAAGGTGATGGAGGGAGTGACAGAGAAGGTGACGGAGATGAGGATCGTTTGAACGATCAACAGTGGGAGACGGATATCTTGCTGAACCGGGCCAGTACGCCGAACGAGCGGCTAAGATGTCTGTGCTGTCTCTGGCGCTTCATCAAGATGCAATTCCGGGCGTGGAGGGACTTAATCTCGTTCCTTCTTGGGCCTGCGTGGCCCCTCAGGCCGGAAACCGACGAGGAAGCCGGCGACTTTCCATGGCAAGCGTTGTGGACGGTGCTGCACCACTGCCTGCTGGCGGTCACGGTCCAGATGTACTTTTCGAGCCGACGGGAGCGAAACATCTGGCTGGAGGCCAACGGGCTAACGAGAAACTACATGCTGGGCAAATACCGGAACCAGCGGTCGTGGCCGTACAGTTCTGGGGTTGACTGGAATTTCCTATGGATGCAAGACGTATGGGACGGCGCAATCAACCTGTGTGCCGCAGCTGTTACCTGGGTTGAGCAGCTTATGTTCCGTGGCGTGGCACTCAGACTGAGAGGCGCCTGGCGCTTTGCAGCCCACCTATGGACCGCTGCTGTTAGATGGTTTATACGGTTTGTCCAGAGGGTGTTCAGTTTCAGGATGGACAGAGAGTCGGTAGGCGAATCACAGGATGGCTGGTTTGCTCGCGTGAGAACAAGGATGGAAAACTGGGAGATTCAGACATGGGTGGAGATAAGCAACTGGGTGTCTCTAGTTTCTTTCTGTGTGTGGGCGGGTCTAGTTTCTGAAAGGCGACTTCTGGAGAACGATGCCCGGGAGAACGCTAGCCAAGAGAACACTGCTCAGGAGAACGCTTCCGAGGAGAACGCTGCCAAGGAGAATGCTGCCAAGGACAACGCTTCCAAGGACAACGCTGCCGAGGAGAACGCTGCTAAGGAGAACGCTGCCATGGTGCCGGGAGGCTTGACGACGAGGAGCTTTAGTAGGAGCCTAGGTTAGATATGCAACTTAGGGGTATGTCGTGTGCTATGCTAGTTTGGAATTAGAACTTGCCTCTTTCTTGTCGTCAACTCGAGAATGATATGCATAGTGTTGTTGTTGCTGTTCTTGACAGGTATTTGGAAGAAAAAAAAAACGATAATTCAAAATTGGGAGAAGATGGTATCCCATGGCCCGAGACCCGCAAACCTCTCAATTTAGTCCAAAGATGTCAGAGGATATTCGGATTTGGAATACGTTAATGTCGCGTTGCAATTGGGTAGCAGATTCAACCCCGGCCGAGACATGCAGGCTGGGGGTGGATGCTGACAGGCGGCTGCACTGGCGTCGAGCTTTTTTGCAAGGTATTTGATGATGAAGCTAGGCATCTAGAGAAAGATGGAAGTCGGGAAGCGGACTTTGGAATCAACGCATGCCTAAGTTGGGTGCGAATAGTCTAACTGAACTTGGTGGATGGGATTCTGGGGCGGCTTGCCCGGGGTAGATTTGGAATCACCGTCGCGGCCACAGCCACATTCGTGCAGGATTGCAGCAAATCTGAGATCTGGACACGGCGGGGTCCACACATGAACTGCAAATCCTCTGGACGATGGGCCAACCTACATCCCGAGCCTCGGCATCCTCCCTGGTAAATGGTAAGAAAGCCCGGGTTTGGCGGACTGTAGATTCGGCCGAGGCCGCGGCCGTGAGTGGGCCGATGGTCACTAATTACTATTTACCACAGACGTTGATGTCATGGTTGTACAATGTACATACACAATGTAGTCTACAGTTTACGCACGCATCACAGCCCGGTCCTCAATTCGAAAGCTTGCCATATTACCAACCAGAATCAAGCGGCATCCATTGGATCGTTTTCCCGCGGACCCAATTACCGATATCGTGATGATGTTGCGACCGCCACGCCGGTGCGCTTCGCCGAGCCCGTCTCTGTATTCGTACTTAAACGCTGCGTCGCTCGCCCTGTTGTCACAAGCTTCATTCTCGACATCGTTCCCAACACTCCAACTCAACACACTCAACACTCCCCATAGTCGATCCTCTGTCCGCCCACAGCGTCGCACCTTTAGCTCTTCTCAGCCACGCCACCACGCCGCAGCCATCATGTCGTCCAAACTCATCCCCTCAAATCCAGCCGATGTCATGGTCATCCGCAATGTCACCCCCAACATCGCGACCTTCTCTGTGCCCTTTGCGCGCTTCGGAAAGATCAAGATCGGTGGTCGAGGAACTCTTGGTACGGCTGCTCTACTCAATTGCTTGTCCCGCGACCCCCGCCTTGCTAACTGTCCTTGATAGTGAAGCTCGCATCCGGTGGCCTCACCGTCTTCTCGCCCGTCGCCTTCACGGAAGCGGTAAAGACCAAGGTCATTGAGATGGGTGGCGACGTCCGCTACATCGTCGCCCTCGACTTCGAGCACCACATCTTCATCTCCGAATGGGCCAAGGAGTTTCCCGCTGCCAAGATCATCGGTCCCCAAGGCCTACCGGAGAAGCGCGCCAAGCAAGACGACCCCAAGATTGGAAAAGAGGAATTCGCCGTCGTCTTCACCAAGGAGAACAAGCGCGATATGCACATCAGTGAAGAGTTCGATGCCGACTTCCAGTACGAGTACGTCGACGCCCACGCCAACCTCGAGCTCGTCTTCTTCTACAAGCCCGATCGCGTCGTGATTGAGGCCGACCTGCTCTTCAATCTGCCCGCCACCGAGCAGTACAGCAAGGTGCCAGATGCCGAGAAGCCCGCCGATGGCTTCCTCGGCAAGCTGTTTTCCGGACTCCAGGACACACAGGGAGACGCCAAATGGGTCAAGCGCTTCAACTGGTACCTTGTCAAGGATCGCGAGAGCTTCAACGAAAGCATGCAGCGAATCGAGGCGTGGGATTTCGTCACCCTGATCCCCTGTCACGGAGATGTCTTGGAAGGAGACGCCAAAGAGACGTTCCGAAAGGTGTTTCAGTGGCACCTAGTTGGCCACAAGGCCTAGGTCCCGAAGAGGACCTTTGTATGATTAACGAAGTGCTGTCCATCGTTGCAACAGTGGTAATGGTCCGATGGCCCGTTCATGTTGAGGAGTTAAGGATGAATCGCAGTGGTTGTTGCTTTTGCTTGGATGATACCAGATGAGAAGAGGATATGTATTAATTTGAGCTTCGACACTATTAAATCGCATATCCATGTTAGAGTCATGATAAGTTTCCCACTTCTAGTAGTCAACCATTTGACTTTCATCATCCATCGTGTAGTTGAGTCGTTGTGCTATGCCTCCATCTTACCTTAAAGCTGCCTGCTCCCTTGACTTTGGTCTAACTTTTTACTGAGTTACTAGCTAGGGGACCGCTTTGGCGTGTGGCCCGTGCGTCTCACCCACTGGCCTTATCTTATCGGCGGACGCCCACTTGACCTTGACGTCCACCGTCCACGCAGAAGGCGGCGCAACTTCAACTACGAACATCACCATTGCGACGCTTGCGCAGGCTCAACTGTGAGCTCTTCCTCCCCCGCAAAGCTTGCCGCCATACCCAGAATGAGTTGATCCATCATGGCTGAGTACGGGCGCATGGACCCGTTCTCCTTTGCGGGCTCCAAGGATCTCCATTATCCCGTGAGCATTCGCATGTGAGTCTCAACAGTCCTGCAGCTGGCCGACGTCCATGTTTCGCTAATACGCCAGCAGAATGAACCTCGAGGGCGAAGAGCCTCCCTTCAAACATTCCACCCTTCTTGAAAGAGCAGACTTACGACATATTGGTTCCAACACTAGGTGAGCAGTCCCGGCCCCTGCCACGTCCGCACCAGACTGACGCCAGTTCCCAGCTCTCACTCCGATCTTTATGTTACCGTCCAGGTTTGGGCTGGCTCGAAGCCCTTGACCGTCCCCGTGCAGACCACATACAAGCCTTTTCGAACCGAGCGAAAGTACGACCACCCAGAGCCTCTACCGGAGCTATTAACTAACCTCTACAGATGGAACGAATGGCTTCAGTTGCCTATTACATATGACAACCTCCCCGCCAACGCTTGCCTTGCTATGACCGTATGGGATCTGGCGCCTACCGGTGGCAAAGGGGCTCTTGGCCATGCGATTCCATTCGGCGGCACTACACTACCCATGTTTGACGAGGAAAACCAGGTCCAGAAGGGCCGGCAGAAGTGTCTTATACATCGTTACGAGCACGCAGACGGAACTGACAACTCAAAGACCCCTGCTCTTATCTCAACGAAGAAGAAGCCAAATCCTCGCAAGGCCCATGCGCAACCCTTGGATAAGGACGCTGAGGAACTGGATCGCATGGAGGCGCTATTCAAGAAGCATGAAATGGGCGAAATCTCCCGCGTCGATTGGCTAGACCAAATGGTTTTCCGGAGCTTCGAGAAGGGAGGCCTGCAGGCGGCAAAGTCATCTATGAGAATGCTTCAACGCCAGCGAGCCCTGAACGGAGAGGGACCCTCTAATGGGAACCAAACGAACCGTCTCGCAGAGGATGGCCGGCCCGGCGCCTCAACCTTCCTACTCAACGTCGAACTACCACGCTTCGATTTCCCAGTCGTGTTTGCCGATCACGAATACGACCCTCCCCCTATCTCGTCTCTCCAGAACCTCTCAGTCTCTCAGGCAAGTGTCGCTCAGAGACAGCCGCAGGTCCACTACGGACCCGGCATCAATGCTTTGGGCGAAGCCTCTTCCGGCCCTGGAGGTCGTCTTGTTAAGGTGTATGATCCCGAGGTTGGTCACAGGGATAACCCAGCCGAAGCGAAACATCGACGACTATTCCGAAGCTCGCACCGACATGGTATCTTGGATAAGGACCTGAAGCCGAACTCCAAGGTGCGAGATGAACTGAACCTCATCATGTCCTACTCTCCAACGCACATCCTCAATCCAGAGGAAACAGATTTGGTGTGGAAGTTTCGCTATCATTTGACTCGCGACAAGAGAGCGTTGACGAAGTTTGTCAAATCGGTGAACTGGAACGACCAAAGCGAGTCCAAACAAGCAGTACAAGTTCTTGGACGTTGGACTGAAATCGATATTGACGACGCCTTGGAACTGCTAGGCCCTGTATTCGACAACGGAGCAGTGCGGTCCTATGCCGTGGAACGGCTTCGCAAAGCAGACGACAAAGAGTTATTATTATATCTCCTACAGTTGGTGCAAGCTCTGAAGTACGAGCATATATCGACAGACTCGACCGAGGAGGGCACCCATGACTCGTCTCTTGCAAAATTCCTCATCCAGCGGGCAGCATCAAACTTCCATCTGGGCAATTACTTCCACTGGTATCTGATGGTGGAATGCGATGATAGCAGCGCCGAACAAGGACCTGACAATCGGAACATTTATCGAAAGGTCGCATACGAGTTCATGACGGAGCTAGTCAAACTCCCCGATGGTGTTGAAAATAGGAAAATCCTACTCCGACAGGCGGAGCTGGTTGCCATTCTCTCCAAGGTCGCAAGCGAGGTCAAGAAATCTAGCGACAGCGTTGCTAAGAAGGTCGACCGGGTCAAACACTTCCTAGCGGATCCCAAGAACGAACTCTTGATCATCGACCCACCGCTACCGATGCCGCTGGACCCTTCGATTATGATTACAGGCGTTGCACCAGATCAAACCACTGTCTTCAAGTCGTCACTGAATCCGTTCAAGTGCACTTTCAAGACCACGACTGGAAGCACCTACCCTATCATCTTCAAGTTGGGTGACGATCTGAGGCAAGACCAGTTGGTCATCCAGATCATCACCCTAATGGACCAACTACTTCAGAAGGAGAATCTCGATCTCAAACTCTCCCCTTACAAGATTTTAGCCACAAGCACATCTGCCGGTGCCTCGCAGTTCGTCCAGTCTGCGAGCTTATCCAGCATCGTGAATAAGTTCAAGAACAATCCGGCATTGGGGTACCTGAAGTATCACAACCCGGACGATAGACAGCCGCTTGGTGTCCGCCATGAGACCCTCGACACTTACGTGAGATCATGCGCAGGGTACTGTGTCATAACCTACATCCTAGGTGTGGGCGACCGCCACCTCGAAAATCTTCTCCTGTCCCCCGATGGGCACTTCTTCCACGCCGACTTTGGCTTCATCCTCGGCCGGGACCCCAAACCCTTTGCGCCGCTTATGAAGCTTTCCAAGGAGATGGTGGACTGCATGGGGGGTGTGCAATCGGAACAGTACCAACAGTTCAAGCAGTACTGTTTCCTGGCGTACACGGCGCTGCGAAAGTCGTCGAGCCTTATCCTCAACCTGTTCAGCCTCATGGTGGATGCCAACATCCCCGACATCCGGCTGGAGCCCGACAAGGCAGTCCTCAAGGTCAGGGAACGTTTCCACCTGGAGATGAGCGAGGAGGACGCGTTGAGATACTTTGAGAGGGTCATCGAAGACGCACAGACGGCATTTGCTCCGGTGGTTATCGATAAGTTGCATGAGTGGGCTCAGCATTTCCGAGCTTAGGGAGCGACTTACCGACCTCCGTGGTTTGGAGTTTGAAGAAATACGAGGACACGCCAACATGTATCAATTCATCGTGCACCCACAAACTTCCCCCGTGCTATTGATTGATACTACCTACCTATTGGGATGTGCACTGTGATTATTGACACCGTTATGTTCCAACTCATTCGTATGCCGAAGCGGTTCCCATAGATTGCGGCTGACAGAGCCTAAAACTGAAGGCGAATTATATAGCTTACTAACCTCGCACCCTCCCAGTTGATCGTTCGCAACAATAGAATGTGCTGAGTCCAAAGTGAGAGCTTTCCGAGTTGTTCCTAATCAAGTTAGCAAAGTCACAATACCTTGCCAGACACCTTGGGGATCAATTTGCCTCTTCTACTGTGGCGCCTTTCCTGCTCCCTTTGTGGTTCCATCTCAACACACCATAGCAAGCCCAATTCGAGGGACGTTTCTCCGATATTTCATGGCCGAGACCTCAAGGACCTCATGCACAATTGCTCTTAGAGTTTAATTGCCCGAATTGGTATAAAGAAGAGGCCATGCCCTTCCCAGAGGACGATTCCTTCTTGCCAGACATACATTCCACATCGTGAGAGCTTACAGTCTTCCGTACCAGCTACACTCTTCGTTCGTCTTCTTTATCACCGTTTCGACCATAATATCAACACAACTTCATTCATCCATCATTCTTCATCCATCACTTATTACACCTTACCATCCTCATCAACTACTTACATCACTTTACTATCCGACGACATGTCTCAACAGTCAACCCCCCGCGATGCTGTCTTCGACAAGGTATTCCCTTACCACCACGACCAAGCACACACCCTCGTCGACTGGGGCGAAGGCTCCCTGTCAAACGTGTACGTGGGCATCCATGTCTGGCTCGCCTCGATTCTCGCTACGGAGAGATGCAATCGAACCTTGACTCTGGATCTCACCGCAGAGCTCGAGGCCCTCCACGATGAAGTCCGGGATGGTTACAACTCCATCCCCTCCGACCCCGAGGTCTGTCAAACGCAACGCGAGAATGTCGGGGCGGTGGCCAACCACCTCTGGGCCTTGGTTCAACGCGAGAAGTCGTACCTCCGCTTCGAACGAAACCTCCAGAAGATCGACGTCACGAGCCTGATGGCCCGCTACCACCCTGGCCTTGACCAGGACGCAGACTTCTACCACAACTCCAAGGTCTCCCTCAGCCCCTATCTCGGCCACATTTACAGCGAGGTCCGCAAGGAGACAGCCGCATACGAAAACTGGAAGCATCAGGTCAACCACGGCGACCCATCCAAGGTCTCGCAAACTCAACCCTCGCGGATCTGGAACCAAGCTCTGGCCGGCGTCGTTCATCATTCCAGGGACATTCTCGCCTGCCCAAACTTTCCCGACCCACTCCCCTTCGAAAGCATCATGCGCATCCTGGAGCAGGGTGACTCTTGGTACCGCAACCTAACATGCCCCGGCACCTTTGTGACCGCCGAGAGGTTCGAAACCTTGGACGAGGACCACGTCGCGTCCATCCTAGCGCAGGACTTGTGGTCCATGGAAATCCGATACAAGTGCCTCTGGAGGGACGGCGGTGCAGAAATTGAGTATCTGAGGAACTGCATCAAGTCCGGCATGGAGTTCTTCTACCACCGCGCCATCGTCTCGGTCTCGGGGAAGATGCGCACCATCTGGGTCAAGGACGGTACGGCAACCGGCAAGCGAATCGACAACAACGACAGCGTCGTCGGCTTCATGCGGTTCGGAGTGCCCGCGGCGGAGATCGTCGACGGAAAGGTCAAGGAGAAGAGCCAAAAGTACACCATCTTCGAAAGAAATCAGGCCGAGGTTGAAGTTTGTCTCGTGCGGGACGTGTTTGTCGTGCTCTGGGATGTCGCCGAGGAGATTCCACCTCACTATGAAGACGTGCCTCCTACGTACGCGAGCATCAACAACACGGCCATCTCTATGTGAGCGCATCTGCCAACAACGAATAACGACTTTGAAAATTACTAGGAGGAACAAGGAATTAGGTTTATTTCGGAGTTATAGGGCAACATAGTTCTTTGAAGCTGGTGCATGGGAAAACAGGAGTTACAAGCGTTCTTTATTGATTGAAGACGTGGAATCATTAGGAGTTTGAATAAAACAAACAAGTTTCAAACCAACTACCTGTGACTCGTTATAATTCTCTTCAGTATGAAGTAACATGAAAGCACATTTGAATAACTGGGCAATCCTATCCAAGACTTCACTTCCGCAGCTTCGTCCAATCAGAAATTGACATTCTATATAGACTATTTTTCCAGTAATAGGAATGACCTCCCTTTCTAGTGTGTTGATTAGACGCCACATCTCGCGTGCATCTTCATTAAGGACCTATTGACGCACAATATTGATGTCATTCTCAGCGAATCAGCCAAGTCTAGTCTGCTGCTCGGAAATCATGCCCGACGGTTCAGCAGTCTCTCATAATGAGAGATGAAGTTGCAACTACGAGGTGCGAGAACGTGTTTTTGGCGGTAATTCCTATGGTGATAGTGATTCTAGGAGTTGCCCAGGCGTGCATCCAAGATTGAACTTCCACACCTAAGTTATCAAGCGTACTCCTAAAATTTAGGTCTCGATCATATCGAACCGCCCAGTCTGAATCAAAGCCCATAATCGTGCAGTCGCCACAGAAACCATGCGTGTCTTATACGATAGGACGCATGGTTCTCAGTGAGGGCGTGTCGCGGGGGACGTTGACTTGTAAGTGTCATGAGACGGTGTGGAGGAATGTTGGCTGAGGCGAGTTGCATCAGCAACGACAAAAGTCCGTAGTAATCGTAACAAGGGGAATCTTGCTGTACAAATGATAGACCAATGTGGTATGTACATTAGCCATAATTCGTGCGTCTTCCTTCTTATCCTCCCCAAATCTAGGTATCACCAAAGACAAGGACACCCTTGCCTTTGCGGAATCCCTGGAGACCCTGCTGTACTGCATTCCGCAGTGTCTCCTCCTCCGTCTCCCAATCCCACTTGACCTCCTGGATGGGCACGTCACGGAACTTGCCCTCGCGGATGATGTTGAGGATGTCGTCAATCATGTGCTTGCGGCCCTGGGGGTCGCGCTCGTTCCACCGGCTCAGCCAGAAGCCGACAAAACGGATGTCCTTGAAGATGAGAAGACCGACGGGCAGTGACACGGGCTGCCGGGCCATGCCACCGTAGGAGACGAGGGTGCCGTCTTCGCCCAGAGAGCGGGCAATGGCCGTGGCCGATTTGCCTCCGACGCAGTTGAGGCCAAGGCCGATGTGTTCACGTCCCTTGCGGGTGATTTCCGCGAGCTGGTCCCGCCACTCCCGCGAAAGGAACTGGGACTCTGTAACAACGACGTCAGCACCGAGGTCCTGGAGCTCCTTCTTCAGCGCTTCCGTCGCTTCGGGGGTATCCCGATCGCGAATCACGTTGATGCTCCGGAGTCCCCACAGCTTTCCGAACTGGATAGCCGACCGTCCGACACCAGAGTTGGCGCCATTCTGGATGAACCACTGGCCGCTTCCTACTTCGAGGGGCTTCATGCCCAGCCCAGCTTTGGGGCCGGCATTGGGACCATAGGACCGGAGGATCTTGTAGGCCGTGCAGGGGTTGACGCTCACAGTCGCAACCTGCGTAGGCGTAAGGCCCTCCTTGTTGACCTTAATGAACTTAGATGCATCATCGACGGCGTGTGTCCTCCAGGTGCCGAACTGGCCGATGGCGGGGAGGACCCAATCGCCCTTCTTCAAGGACGATGACGGTTCGCCCGAGGAAACCACCTCGAAGACACCTTCGTTTCCGGGGACGACAGATGGCTCGGAAGTGCCAATTAGGGAGGTGAACGCCGGCTTGGCGCCATAGGTGCCCTGGATGGTGTTGATATCGGCGGGGTTGATGGGCGCAGCGAGAGACCGGACAAGGACGGACGAGGACGGGATAGATGGCGAGATGGAGTGGGTGTGGACTCTGGGAGGTGAGTTTTAGTCATGTTCGTCTTCTGAACGGTACGGAAACAAGGGAAACCTACTTGAGAACGTCTTCGGGCTCTCCGTACTTGGAGAAGACGAGAGCCTTGGCCTGGGTGTAACCGTAGGGCCCAGACTTGCGTCGCACCGACGTCAAGGGAAGACGACTCAGCCGATGGGTCTGGAGCTTGGCCGAGGGCCGAGCAAGCCCCGAGACAAGCGGCCGGAGGTTCATACACTGCGAGCTCGCCATTGTGTGCAGACAAGCGGGAGGAAGTGCAGATTTGGAGGAATTGGTGATTGCTAGATAGAGAAGAGCTCCGATGTGGTTTAAGCTCGGCTTCTCCATGAACGATCCATGACGTGAGCCGGCCGGGAGGGCGGACCAATTAGGTAATGCGATTAAGCGGGGACCGACGGCGTCCAGGGACGAGATGCGGGATGCGGGAAGCGGGATGACGGAGGACGGTTCCAGTCGACAAGACGGGCAATTTTCGCGATAGCGTCATGCGTCAGTAGCAGCATGAGATAAGCCCGAGAATAGAACTCTAACTCATAAACCATCTCTCGGCTGTTCAGGCGAGTTTCGGCATGTTGGGCTAGGTGCTGTCGGCTGGTGCTCTGACATGCTGCGTCGTTCCGAGGGAGGACACACAATTCCTGGCCCGGGTTCATCAACCCAGACGGGCGTGTGTAAGCGGGACGACGGTACATCCCAGTCAGACTACTAGCTTCTGTTTCAACGGGAGTCTCAACTAGTTGCGAAGTCTGTATTCTTCCAAATATGGATCTTTAGGGCTTAATGCCGAAATACGCTGACTCTGCTTTATGCCTGTTGGTTCAGTCCAGCTAGGTTCCTACCCTGACAGGTTGTCTCTCCAACACAGATGTCTCACTAGGTGAGGGCAGCCTGGAAGGACAGTCACAACACACACAGACGAATCAATGTCAAGTCCCGGGGAAGGAGGGAGGTCGGCGATCTGAGATGGCGCAAAATATTGGCTGCAGGACATGTCTGATTAACCATCCCCCTTGAGACGACGCCCGTTAGTGTCTCCCTGGAAGCGTGTGCCAAACAAGCGACAGGGCTTGGATCTCAACAAGCACAATACGAAGTATTGCGTTACGAACACTAATCATGCACAAAAAAGGGTGCTTACTGCATGGTAGCACAGAGTAAAAAAAGATGGACGGAACTAAGAAGTGCGCATGTGAATAGGGACGATGACGAGTGGGGGCAGTTTAGCAGGTGTTTTAGCTGCAGACCAGACCACGGATGTACCTTGCATTATCCCCGGATCGGGCCTAGGCATGCCACGCCACACAAAGAGGTTTCAGTGTCTGCGGATGTGTACATATAGCATGACGCTTGATGCTGTAGATGTATGAGAATGGGGAGATGTCGAATGCGTATCTCTTGACGGATCCACGCAATTACAGGTACGAGCCGTCACCGTCGATCGATCCACAGACAACGGAAGAAGAAGGATACTTTTTACTCGTGGACCTACCTATACCCAAGCTTTCAAGTGTTGGCTGGTCCCACTAACGTATTCGTGGGCTCAGCCTATTTTTGCTTCTGCGTCTTCTGACGTGGGCGTCTGTGGCGGCTGCTAACGTCAAACCAAGGGGAGCTGGAGGGGAGTGGATTTCATGGGCCAAGAGGAGTGGCGGTCGAGCAAGTTGAGCGGGGGGGACGGTACCTAGGTAAGGTAAGTCGATGGAAACAAAACAACACAAGTAGTACGCACGAATACTTCGTACGAATACGTGCATAGCTTCGTACCTGGGTAGCACCTCTGTTGAACGGGCCTGACGCTTGAAACGGGTTGGGCAAGCAAGCAAGGTGGCATCCCGGGGCTTGCAAAGAGACTTCATCTCCGGTACCTACCAAGACTTGAGCCTTAACGTAGGTGATAAGCAAGGTAATAAGCACGAACAGCATTTGTTTTTCTCTATCAACAATGCCGTCTCCTCCGCGCGTCCATGCGTGCTCCAACCTAAGGAAGGCATTGGTAATTCAGAGCATCCAAATGCCGGCAGCGGGCACGAACACAGCACCCGGTGTTTGGGGATTAATATACCAATTCATGCCACGCGCTCGGCATGTACTGGAGATGCCGCTACCGTAGCCCAGCAGCAGACAGCTAGAGGTGCCCAGTAACGAGCCTTCCGGGGCGGTGCTCTTCCAGTGGTCGCTATCGACTTCTCCAGTGGAAGCAAGGCGTTTTCCAGTGAATGGCTCCAGTGGAGTAGCCCACGGCCTGCCAACCTAGCGTCGGGCCGTGGCCCTAAGCCCAAGTGAGCAGCTCTTGGCCCCTTTCTGATAAGGTACTCTTCGGTACCCCTTAGCTGGTACCCTTGGCACCCACCAGTTGGAGGGCTCTTCCAGCCAATTGACCCACTTAAAAGGTACATAGCTCGCCCACCAGCCCCCTTCTAAACATGCATACTCCACCCACCTTTTTACGGCTTGGCCTTTCTGCTACGTACTACCGACCTCTACCAGCTCAGTCCACTCTCCCCAAAGACTGCATCCTCCACCTCTTCACTTCATTCTTGGACTTCCCTTTTGCACCCCAGCATCGCCTTCTTTTTCACTATTCGACCTTCACCTTCTCGTCGTCTTTACCCATCCGTCCAGCCGCCTCTGCGCCCTCAAATCTCCTCCTCTGAGCCGCAATTGCGTCTCTCGCGACTTCGTTCATCGCCAAATCCAAAAGCACGCCACGCCACGGCCGGACCCTTGCACCCACAAAGCCACCCACACCCCCTGCTCTACTTTTCCGTCTTCGGTCGTCGTACCTGACAGGCTGCGACCCTGAACTGAACTGGACCGTCGCTCTCCTTTCCAAACATCCCGTCGCTGTGTTTCTGCGGGGATTCGAAACTCTGCTTCGTTATCCCCTCCCGCCTTCTGGCTTCTCCATCTTCGCTTTCAATCGTTCCCCAGAGCTCTACACCCTTACGTTGAGCCCATCTCGAACGCCTCCCTGTCGCCTCCTGTCACCCACCGCGTCCCCATCCCCCCTGCGAATCCCGAATCCTCGCCCCGAAATCAAATCTGCTCGATCCTTGCGATCAGCCTCGACGCCATGCCGACTCTCTTTGGTAGCAGCTCCAAGGCTTCACGCTTTGAGTTGCCTGCTCTCAACCTCAACTTCGGCAGCATCACCGACGGCACCGATATTCCACCACCCCCGGACTCTCCGATTCAGCAGAAGGTCCCGACGCCTCCTCAAACGCCTCCACCCGATGAGGTAAACAACAACAAAGTCGTCAAGGAAGTCAAGAAGGTCAATCAAGGAAGCAAACCTGCTTCTCCCAATGGTAAACTCGCTGGCACAAAGCGCTCCGCCGAAGACGCCGTTCCCCTGAGCCCGGCCCCGTCCAGCCGCCAAGGCAGCATCCGCCGCCTATTTAGCAGGACCACGTTGAATAACAGTTACACAGAGGGCCACTTGCAGTCGAACGGGAACCTCGTAGTCGCCAACGGTGCACGACCTACCAGCCAAGGCGGCTCCAGCTTCATGGATGATCGCAAGTCCAAGCGGACCAGTGGCTGGTTTCGACGAATAAGGACCGGAGATTCGGCCTCCAAGCGGTCCAGCACCGTCTTCGAGGCTCCTCCCGCTTCTCCCGGCCCTCCGACGCCTACCTTCAAGAAGCCCGCCGGCCCTCCCCCTCCCATGATTCCCGAGATGGCCGACCTCGAGAAGGACGAAGGAGGATTCGGTGACGATCTCTTCAAGAACATCAAGTAAACCAACCTAGTCTGATTTACGACCGCCCGGAACCGAGCACCAAGAACAACAACTAGCACAGTCTTTTGCTGTTTCCACGCCCTTGGTTTTTTTTTTTCTTACAATGTTTTCAAAGATTGAGATAGCTACAACATCGCCCACCCTTTTTTTTTACTCCTTTTCTGGACGAGCAACGACGCATCCGAGCAGACCGATGTTTTGGGATAACGCCCCTTCTTTCATTTTATTTATTTGAGGGCCAAGCTGAGTTGGGTTGAATTCACGTTTTGAAGTGAGACGCTTGGCGAGATGATTGGTGGAAGCTGAAAAAGGAAGAAGAAGAAGAGGAAAAGGAGGAGAGATGGAGAGGAGCGTGAGGAAGGCTCATCGAGATACCCAGCTCGTTTTGCGAGCTCATTTATCTGGCATGCGACACATGGACATTTCTTTTTTACCCTTTGGCATTTCTTGTCCCCCCAACACTATTAATGAGGACCCGACCCGTCTTCACGCATCTTCACGCATCTTCCCTCGACTCACCATCGCCAACACCCACGCCAATACCAGCATTATTACCACTACCACCACTACCAACACCAACACCTCCAATCACCGTGCGAAGGGCACTTGAGGGGACTTTCGGAGAAGATTTAGTTCGGAAATACGAGCGAACGGGCCGGCGGGTTGATCTATTTTGGGAGGGGATATCGTATTTATTCCCTGGGCTGTACATGTCTGGGAAAAGTTTTGCAGGTCGTGGCCACTCTTGGACAAGAGGTTCGGGATTTTCTTGGCCAAAAGCTATTTGGGGGAGGGCCATTGTTGATTACGAACAAGAGCAAGACATGGCCTGGCCTTGTGCTGCTATATTATTAACTCGAATTCTTCGCCCTTCTCTCATTGATCTGTTACTACAGGCTCCGATATGTTTTCGACTGACTGAGCTCTAGTAACGAACCCGCCGCAGCCGTAGCTTCGCGCTAGATCCATGTTCATGGCTGTGTCGTTGGGCGTGTTCCGGCCATTCAAATGTCCAGTTAGCCGGAACCTAGTCCGTTTCTCGGACGTAAAATCTCGTTTAATACAGATTGCGCGTCTGCTAACTAGACGAACCAGCCAGAGCGACATATACTATGCTGGTTGGAACCTCTCAGTTAATGGCTGTGTTTGAGCCGGCGTAGATCTCTCTTCAGGTATCGTATTTTGTAAACAAACTCGGGTATTCCACACCAGAACAAGCTAATAATTCCTGTTCAGTGCGGAAATTTAGCCCATTCGGACAGGCAAATTGCAGAGCCATGGCCAGGTCAGAGCTTAGGTTGCTGATCTGTATTTCAGGGCTTGTCGTTTAGGGTAAGACGTGCTTTAGTCTGACAACAAGAAAAGCGCCGCCGGTTACCATCGAGTGAACAGGGGTATGTCTGGGCGAATTTGGTGAGGTGTTGCACGTACATTGAGATCCTGTGTAATACTGGGCTTCTCGCATTAACGGCCAAGGGTTGTGTTCATGCCAAGATCGATCTTCCTTGGTCCGATAGGCTGTAATTTTCGCCAGATTCTCAATAGGGCATGTTGCACTACGCTACTGCGTCACACGCGAGGCTGTGTCGATGGGTGTGTGCAAGTGAAACTAGCCCCCAAATCTCATTCACGGGGTCTCTGCACTCGGGATTGTATGTTTCCATAATGTGGCTGCTAAATACCACCGGGATATGCGACTTCATGGACTATTTCTAGATTCGGAAAGAAACAGGTAAGTTGAATACCACTCGCTCTTTCACTGCGAACACTGTGAGTAGCATATTTCATCAGACGCAGTTACAGAGCTATATATCATCTGTGACCATGTAATATTCATCGAAGACGCGAACGGCAGATAACAGTCTCCCGAACAAATCAAACACTCAACCCGTTGTTCTTCAAGTCGTCGTATAACGCTGTCTGCGCTGCTGCATAGCCCGGAACCAGGATGCCCTCACCAGTCGGCACCGGTGAATCAAACAAGGGTACTACTCTCGTTGCACCCTTCGACACCTCGAAGATGGTTCCGTTGCCTAGCTCCTCATTGACGATCAGCTGCCACATGCCTTCCGCGATCTCCTCTGGCTCGATGAGCACCGTGTCCTCTTCTAGCATCGAGGCCTTGGTCGGGTCATCTCGCCACAAGGGAGTCTGAGGGATCCATTCTTAGTAAACGCGAACGTGCAGCGAAGAGGAGAAAACAACTCACCTTCACAGCACCTGGCGCCACGCATCCAACTCGGATGCCCAACTCATCTCGCAGACCTCCCAGCGCTCTCACAAAACCGTGGAGACCATGCTTGCTCGCGAAATACAACGGGGTGTTGATGCCGGATGTGTAGCCCGCCATGCTCCCGACGTGCACCAGGCATCCCTTCTGCTTGGTCCTAGTCCAGTGCCCAACGGCCAGCTGGCTGAGGCGGATTGGGGAGACGAGGTTCACGTCCAAGACGGCATAGTGGCCCGGGTCCGCGTCCGCCGGGTCCCGCGAGGTGCTGTCCGGGTTAGTCTCTGTCTTGGGGGCTTCCCAGAACGAGGACCACCTGGGCTCGAATAGACCGGCGCCGGGGACGACGATGTCGACGGTGGGGAATCTGTCTAAGGCGGTCTTCCACATGCTTGTCAACTCGGGCCAGGATGCAACATTGGTCTTGTGGAAGAAGACGCCTGGTTGCCCGGAAGGTGCAGGGCAGGGATATTCCTTGAGCAGCTCCTCGGCTTCTGGCTGGAGCTTGAGGTCGGCAATGAGAACTGAGCAGCCCTTGCCGAGTAGGATGCGAGCAAAGGCAAGGTTGATGCCTGATGAAGACGGTCAGTCAGTCTACGTGGTTACTTAAACCAGCTAGTGGTTCTCACCTGAACCTCCTCCAGTGACGATAGCGGCCTTTCCTTCAACTGAGATAGCCATCTTGGATGAGTTGAATAAACGGATATCCGGGGACAAGAGGCCGCGGTTCGGGAAGTTATGTAGACTCCAAAGGGTGTGATGTGCGGTTATCGTCTCCCGAGTTTCGGGATCTAGACAATCCACTTCTTCAGCTTTTCCAACGACCGGATATCTGATAGCTTAGAGTGAGGAGTAGGCAACAGGAAAATATAGGGTTGGAGATCCTGCGGGGTAGCTCTCGTTATGAGACCCCAGAAACATGGGCCGATGTTTTTATTTATTTTTAATGTACGCAGGGAACTACAACCATGTTCCCTTGTGAGTGACCACCAACACCATCTAATCTATCTTCAAGACCTAGCCTTCTCCTCATCCCTAGATCCTTGCAACTCCTCCGTGCTGTAAGTAGTATCCTCGGGCTTTCCCTCCCGGCACGCCCAGCCATCTACCAATCTTAGCGTCTCGCGCCCCCACACCCGATTCATTAGCGATAATCGCACGGGGACTAAGGCGATGATGATTAGGGGAAACGCGGGGGCGGCGACGGTGAGGGTCACTCCAAACACGACGCCGGTGAGGACGATTTGTGTTATGGTGTACGTGTGCACGCCGAGCCAAGTAGCTCCTTGGGGCAGCCCTGGGAGCTCAGATGGCGGCGTGAGCAGCTGAGCTATCCTCTCCAGGATCGGATTGACCGAGAGTGACTGATAGCCCATGAACATGAAGAGCCCTGCCAGCACTGAGGTCTGGGCGAGGCCAAGTAGTCTCTGAAGTGGAGGCGAGACGAAGACGAGGATGAGGGAAGCCTGTATGAAGGGCGAGTATCGCTGTTCATACGTCCTTGCAACCGGCCGGGGTGGTTGTCGCTCCTCGCCGTCCTCAGTCCGTTCAGGGCTCTCGAGGACGTAGTGCATCAGTGACTCGGAGTGCAACGGAGCTTGCGGGAGAAGCCCATTGGCGGGAGGGATGCCAAGAATGCCGCAGATGATGGTGGTCGTCCCCAGCAGAGCGACATCCCACGCATATCCACCGGGCTTCTTCGTGCCGTAGCGTTTGACGGTGCAAATAATACTGCTGATCTCGTGGTCGAAGTAGAAGAGAACAGTGACAATGGCGCCGGGTATTATCGACAGGAAGACCCATTCAACGGGGAGTTCCCAGAAGCGGACGAAGAAGGTCGACCGGTCAGGGTTGGTGGGCCTGAACGACGTCTGGATCTCGAGACGCTCGTGATCGAGTGATGACAGCTCTCCAATGTAAGGAATGCCAATCCAAATCACAATGGAGATGGCGGCAGCATATTCCGTCAGTCCCAGGCGGACGTATCGATGAAACAGCGGCTTCCATGAGTTGGCCGTCGACAAGAAGATTGCAAAGAGACAGGTCCCGAAAGCCCCAATTATGGCATACAGAAAGGCAGCAAAAGACACCCTGGAATGTGTACGCTTGAGTTCCATGGCGGCTTTGTGGAAGTAGATGACGCTGTTCAGGAGCGAGAAGATGTCGGCGCTGAAATGGGTGACATATTGCATGGTCCAGTCGTGGGCATTGAAGATGGCGAGAAGGTAGTGCATCCAACCTGCGTGGATGAGGGACCATGCCATAACATGCAGGAATTTGACCTATTTGATGGTTGGTTTTGGCTTCTGTGGCGAAGGAGCGACGACTTACATGGAACTGCTGCTCGCAAAGCTCGTATATATTCTCGGCCAGAACCGAGAATGGGCCGGTAACGCCTAGGATAGTGAGAGGCTGTCCGGAGAACCTGCATTTTGATTAGTATTCTGTTAAGCTGACTTCAAGAGTGTTTCAGAGACATACAGCGCGAAAACGACGCCGCACAATCCAGTGCTGAAGACAACCTCGATGGTGCCCCACGATTTGCCAGTCAACACATACAAGTCACTGGCAAATGTGATCCCAGGTAAGATGTTGGTGAAGAAGATGTAGATGGCACTGGCAAAGACCTGTTGGTTGAAGCATTGCCAATCCGACAGATAGCGTCCCCTGATATTGGCGATGTCTTCCTTGAGGAGTCGAAAAGGACGCAGCGTGCCCCCCACGCCAAAGTGCTTGGATGAACGCTTCGAACCTCCTCGAGGCGGAGGTCCGATGTCGTCAACTTCAGGATGGGATTGAGCTGGAGGAACGCTCTGTGAATCTGGTCTGATTTCTTCCCCTCGAGATCGATGAGTGGTAGTCCCGTGGGCATCGGTGGAAGTGGACAGGAGAATGTTGTCAGGGTCATCTGCCCTGTCCAGATGAGGTGATCCCACCATTGTAGATTGGGTTAACTTGGGACTTCTTTGTGTTAAAAAGCAACTGCCATGAAGAACGGTCGTGAGAAAAGATAGAACATGGTGAGGTCCATCATCTGCGATTGGGGCCTTGATACCTCCTCAGTGTCTTGGCTGGGGCTACGGTCTTGGCATAAAAAGCCTACGCATTGTCATGTAATGCACTACTAGCTGGTCTTCTAGGGCTCGACAACTCGTGGAGAAGTCGTCGCGTGTTGAATTCTCTATCATCTATTGGCCCAATAGGTTCCTGGCTGCTCATGACGTCATGGAGAAGATTAGGACATTTTTCATAATTTTTCGTCTGCAATTCCTTATCGCCACGTGCTAGCGTGGGGCAAGGCTGAGACGCCATCGCGATACGATGGGGGGCAAGGCTGGCATTTTCAATCTACATACTATTTTTCGTCCTTTTGCGCCTCCCAATTCGAATCGTGTCGCACAACCGGCGAATGCGGGAGCTGGATCGCGCACTTGGCAACATGCTCCGTGGAATCCAACCTCGGTGATCTCAGCAATCATGGCGCAATTCATCCCCCGCCAAGCCTTCGCGGTCCCCAACTCCATCCCCAAGACCTACTACCTCGGCCACCACGCCGCGGCCCAAGCCAAGATCATCAAGACCCTCTCTAACATCTCCCTGGTCCTCGAGTGCCGCGACTTCCGCCTTCCGCTGTCCACGCACAACCCCCAGCTCGAGCGCGCCCTCGCCGGCCGCGAGCGCGTCGTCGTCTACACGAAATCCGACCTCGCCATCGATAGCCCCCAAGCCGGGGATGCCCTGCGCCGGCTGTACGGCGACCGCCTCGTCTTCTGGGACAAGCATAAGGCCTCGGCCACGAAATCGCTCTTCAAGAAGGTCAAGGAGGTGGCGCGGGCGGTCGATTCGCTGACCGGCATGCGTGCCCTTATCGTAGGCATGCCTAATGTGGGCAAGAGCACGCTGCTAAATGCGCTGCGGAGGACTGGAACTCCCACGAGGACGACGAAAGTAGCCAGGACAGGGGACCAGGCAGGCGTGACGCGCAAAGTCGGCACGCCGGTCCGGGTCCTGGAGTCGGAGGACCAGGGCGGGGTGGGCGATGGAGTCTACGTGCTCGACACCCCGGGTATTTTCCAGCCCTACGTTGACGACGGCGAGACAATGATCAAGATCGCCCTTGTACAGGGCATCAAGAAGGGTCTGATCCCGGACGACATCTTGGTCGACTACCTCCTCTTCCGCATGAACCTCTGGGACCCGACTCTCTACGCGCGATATTGCGAGCCCACCAACGACATCAACGACTTCCTGACGGCCGTGGCCAAGAAGGAGGGCAAGATCAAAGCCGGCGGTGTGCCCAACTGGTCCGAGGCCGCAGCTAGGGTACTGTCCCAGTGGCGCAGCGGCAACCTGGGGAAGTACGTCCTGGACGACCTGTCCGAGGACACTGTCCAAGACTATCGTACGCGGATGCTGGAACCCAAGCTGAGCTTGAACCAAGCAAAGAAGCAGCACAAACAAGCGCGTGCGCAGGAAAGAGCAGGTGCGTGAGGTAGGAAACCAAGAATAGGCCCTAGTCTTGTCATGATGTATGACCACGTATCTGAATGTGTAGCGGGTATTTGCTTTCAATGTACACTATATACACTCTGCAACTCATCACAAGTCCAATCGTACCTGAAAGAAGACCTCGTCAATTCCGTCCGGTAAGGCCAACATAGCGCGTGCTTCGTTGAAACCATTACAAGATCCCTCGCGTTGAACCATCAAGCGAGCCTGGTAGGGTATATATAACAAGATGCGTAGAAACCCAGAGGATCCGAACCACGTTGTGGATTCGCCTCAAAAGGATAGTAAGAAGAAAATTCCAACCCTCCCCCCTCCAAAGAAAACCTCCAGCACCTTTCCTTTGATGCTGTACGACGCCGAAAATGCATCTAACCGTTGAACTCCTATAATCGTTCCCCACGCTACAAAACACAACAACGCCAAGCGTAGGCCACTCACACTTTTGACTCTTTTCTGCCTGTAACCGCATCATGCGTATTGGTTCTGCCACTTGACCATATCTCGTGTCAGAACATCCATCATCTCCATGCAGTTCAGCTCCTTGAAATCTGACGAGTGTGAGGATTCCAGAGAAGCTTCGTTAACAGTGGTACTGGACTGCTTTTCCGCATCGCCGTTTGTCTGAGGGGTTGGAGTCTTTTGCGGCGAGACCTGGCTGCGTTTAGGGGATTCGCCGTGCAGAGGGAGAGCTTCGGCAGCTAAATCAACTTGGGTCCTCGAAATGAAATCCATGATGGCTCCAACCCGTCGCTTCATGTCCATCATGCTCAGCTTGTGTGGTAGGACCGACTTGGACTTGGAGATATGTCGATGATCGCCAGCGGAGGGTTTAGAATGCCCGGAATGGCCAGTATGTCCGATGTGTCCAATCTGTCCAGAGTGCGGGGTGTGTGCAGCTTGTCCAGTCTGTCCAGAATGCCCTGTGGGAGTTTGCTCGTTCTCATTTTTCTGGATGTCTCGTGACATCGACCTAGCAGGGGATTCGCCATTGTCCGTATCTCGGTCTTTGGTATACTGATTTCTTCCCTTCGGTTTCTTGTGATTGGTTCTGCCCCCTCTTTTGTGAGAACTTCCGGTAGCTGGATGGCTCGCCGGTGGCGTGTCGGGGGTAGGTGGGACTGGAGTTGGGTGCTCGATAGGCGCCGAGGGCTCAACGATCGTTTCAGCTGATGGCATTTCGGCAACGACGGGTATCTCTTCGGAGGGATCCGAGTCTAGGAGGAGGTTAGGAGATCACAATTGAAACATAAGAATTCATAGGAAACACCGACCTTCCCCGCGCCGCCTCTCGGCACGACCCTTACGCTTAGTCGCAGCTTCTTGTCGCTGTCGTTCCTTTTCGTCTTTTTCTGTATTTTCCCGTTGGGGTTTCCCGTTTCGAGCCTTCTTCGAGCCGTTTCGAGTGCCCGTTTCGTCTTCTGACTCGTCGCGACTGGGCGTTTCTAGTGGCTCGACTGGTGGGGATGCGGATCGAGAACTAGTCCGTTGTCTTTTGACATTAGAATTGATCCTTGACGAAATCAGCTTCTCGTCCGGTGGCTGGGAGTCAACGGCAACGGACTCTTCACTGTCGCTGCGGCCGCGCTTGGCTCGTCTGTGAGCACTATCTAGGTTGTCATTAGGTGCGTCCTCCTTGCTTGCCTCTATGGCGCGGCGGAGTTGTTCATCATCATACGCTCGGTCGCGGCTATTCATCGTAGATCGACGTTTGGCAGCAGCCAATGAGGCGGAGGTTGGCCTTGAGTTCTTGCTCGATCCATTCTTAGGCGACCGAGTGCCTTCCTTAGCGATCGAGGTAGCTCGGGACGTGGCGCGCGAGGGGCGATTTAAGGGAAGGTATTTGGAGTACTTTTGCCTGTTGATTTGGGCACAGTTAGCAAGCGATTAGGAACAAAGGCCAAGGGACTGTCGACACTCGAGCTAGGGATGTGCTTGGAGAGGCGGAAGAAGGGTGCCGAATGTCAAGCGCACACTCAACGGCGAGCCGCGATATCTCGACGCATGCTCAAAACAGAAGAATTTGTGCATAGGCAGAGGCAAGGAGATGCGACGTACCCGTTGCTGGCGGTATGGATCTTGTGCAGGTCCTTGCGACATTGTTCGCAAAAATATTCGTCGGGAGAGCTTTCGGCACTGAAAATACCAACGCAAGCGCCATGCTGCCAGACTTTGCAAATATCACATTGAACGAAGAAGCCGGTAACGTCTTCGGTGAGCTCAATGGCGGCAAAGAAGTCGGCGTCGGGCCCATCTACGGGCGGGCGACCTGGGTAGTCCTCGGAGCCGCAGAGGCAGCGAACTGCCTCGTCCTCTTCTTGGAGGTCATCGCTTCCATTCACCATGTCAAAACTGTCTGGCCGCTCAGTCTTGTCTGTGTCGTCGTCTTGACCACGCTTTCGTCTTCGGCCGAGGTTAACAATGGTGTCGTCGGGGTCTTCCAGAGGCTCCGACGACAGCGAAGCGGTTGGAGTCGACTTGTTGGAGAGGGGTTTCGTGATGGATCGAGTGCTCCGCTCGTGGCGGCCGGACGTGCTCGATGTTACAGAGGACTGTTGGGACTGTGGATTGGTAGCGCGAGCTCTCGATGATCGTCGCGGCGAGGGCGGTGCCATTGAGAGGACGCGAGAGTTGGAGGGTGCGCGGGTGGGAAGAGAGGAGGGAGGAGGGAGCGGAAGTGCGTGAAAGGTCGAGGAGATGTAATCAGATGCGTCGGAGGAGTCGGGTTAAGGCAGGGTCGAGAGAATTGGCAGGGTGCCTGTGCCTGGTGGTGAGGAGATCGAGGACGGCCTGCGCAAAGAAAGCGACTACTGGCAGGGACGTGACGAGGATGAGCAGCCGGATCGGAGACGAGATTGGCAACTAAGCATGTCGAGAACGGGTAAAGGCGCAAAAGGCATGGCACGGAGGAGGGCCGGCGGGAAGACGTAGAGAGGCGAGGCCCAGGAACAGAGAGTAGAGAAGAGTGAGTTTGGTGGGTGGTAGGAGAAGAGACGAGGAGAGAGAGGAACTTGAGATGGATGCGTGGGCTTGGGCGTGGGCAGCGGGTAGCGGGCAGTGGGCGCGGGCAGCGGACGGACGGTGGGTGGACAGTGGGTGGACAGTGGGCAGTGGGTGGTCTCACTAGCCGGCAGCGCTTTACAGGGAGCTGCTCCAAAACGGGGTGCTCGCTCACAGTGCTCAGTGCTCACGAGCCCACGGAACAACTTACTCCACTGCCAATCCTCCTTCAGGTTGCAGGTGCTTTTGCCCACCAGAAATCCCTGCGGGGCTAGGTGATTTGCCCGTGCATAAATTAAGTGTCAGTGTCCGAGTTATGCACGCATGCATCCATCCGTGGATGTCTGTGGATTGTCCTGGCTCGTGCTGACTAACTAGTCGCATTTCGGGGGCCCTGGTGGGCGGGCACGCACGCTGTCACCCACCACCTCCTAACCGCACACCAGCAGCCACTATCATTTACAATCGTGCCCTGCGGACCACGCAACACGGAACACTCTCCCGACACAGGCTCGCTGTGAAGCCTCAAACCTGTCAAGCTCAGCGCTGTCGCAACTCGAGGCTGTCCAGATTCTGCAACCTCTTTTGGCCATCAATCTTGCCTTCCTGGCCCTTCCCGGGGTCTTCGGCCGAGGTCCCTCCCTCATCTCTCCGACCAGGTAGCCCACCTACTGCTCGTCACTGCGTAAGTCGGATTTGGCCCGGCAAGCATCCAACTACCAATCTACCTATGCACGTACGACAGCCTTCGGCGGTACAAACCACCGCAAGACTTTAGTTACCGCAGATGGTTGTGCCGTGGCTTTTGCCGCTCCCCTGGGCCATATACCTGTGTCGACGCTTGTCTTCTGACCCGCAAGTAGGACGCTTTATTACAACCCGACCGAGTTACTCACCACCAAACCTTTGCCCCTCTTGACGACTCGATTTTGATACCCCCGACGAGCTACCCGATCCCGACCTTGGTTCGACAAGCTGCTTGTCGATTTGATAGCTGACATATTTCTCTCTGTGGTCTGCTAGGACCCCGTGGCTCCGTTCTCCTTGCCTTCGCTGTTCGGAATCGACTCCATGTACGATGTGTGATGGGTATGCTCTCCCCTACGTCTTCCAACGCCTCCCTGCTACTAGCCGGCTGTGATCTCTTTGGATCCTCTTCAACGGTTGCCAAGGCAGGGATACGGTCGCAGTCGGTGGCATTCAGATTCCGAACCACATTCTTGCCTCTCTCATGCCCTCATCCTCCTTCGTTGTGACCGGTTTCGTTGGCGCTGTGGCGTTCTATTTACTAACGCGAAGCTTTCGTTACTTGGCAGCAGATCACAGCCCAATAATGTCACCAGATACTGTATCGTCGCTATTCCCAGACCGACCGATTCGGCCATTGCCGAAACGTCGACTCCGAGAGAGGCTCTCGCCAGAGGTTGCGGATTCAATCAAATATCCTCCCTCCACCCACGACAACGCCCCTCTCTTCTACTACCCCCCTTACACGTTAAAAGATGAGGGAAGCCCACCAAGGGCGGGCTCGACGAGTCCTGTGGAGCAAGGACGCCGCAACGAACCAGGACGTAACTACACACCCCGGCGGAATGGTGTAGGTCTGTCGGACGGTGACGAGGAAGAGGGGGCGTTGCGGAGCACATTAGTGACGAGATCTCCTCCAGAGATTTTGACCCGCGCGGCTCGTCGCCCACCAAGGCCGGACCAGGCACGACATCCAAACCCTCAACCACCTCCGTCGACGACTTCATCTATCGACGGCTATGATTCCTTCGAGAACACCAACAACAAGAAAAAGCGAAAGATTCCATCAGCAGGAGACCCGACCCTCAACGGCACACACGCGCTGAATCATGAGATCAATTCTCTCGCAATATCAGCGAGAGCGCAGTCCCCTGGCAGCGAACTGAACGGTGACAAGTCATATTCCCAGACTGCGGGGTACCCGGGGTCTGGGACCTTCATAACCAACAACCAAGGCATATCAGGACCAGGCAGAGGAAGACTTGGACGCTCTAGGAATGGGAGAAGTCCCCTGCGAGCGCTATCTGATGGTAACAACACATGGGCTGGACGGGTATCCAAACCTGCGCCGCCACAGTGGGCGTCCCCTGGTAAGTACCACTGGTTGCCAGTTTGTTCCGTTTTATTCCTGCACTTCACATTACCTATCCCGTCGCTATGTCAAATTTTGGGTTGCTGCATACATAACTCCCTTGTCTGAGCGATTGGGCCAGTCGGCGTGTGTGGCGCCGCTGCTCCAGCCACTTGGGCGCCTGCAGGCTGGGAGAGGATGCAGCAGCGCGTAGAACTTGCCGCAACACCCAAACACCTCTCTTCCCTTTGCAACCTTCACATCCTTCACTTTCCAGCTCAACGCAAGCCAACTTCTCTACCGCATCATTTTGCCTCAGCACCGCCCTGTTTTTGGCTTATCCTACATATCAGACGTCGACTTTTCTCTAACTATAAAATACAGAGCACGAAGGCACTGGTATTATTTCTAACGCTATTGCAAACGCCGAAAAGCTACGGCCGCAGGGTCAAGAGAACATCAGTCTTTTGCAGCAACATTCATCTATCGGAAAGACGACACCCGCCTCCACACAATTCACCTTCACCTGCGACTCGCAGGTCCCCGGCACTGTCCAGTGGCCTGGTAAGAGCGAATGCATTCATTTTAGCGCGAAATGTACTGACGCAAAACTCAAGGTCAGTCAACGAAATACAATATGGGAACGCAGACCTCTTCCAGCGTGCCACCAGCAGTCAACGGCAGCAGTGGTGCAGCCCAAGAGGGCTCGTTGAAGGCCTCTAGTGGTGGCTCCGGCAACTCGCGCAGGAGGGAACGTCGCCTTTATGAGAAGGAGTTGAACATGGCAACTCGGCACCGTCGACAAATTGCCGCCGACACCTACTTTCACAACCCCCCAAAACCAGCGGACATTTGGATATGCGAGTTTTGCGAGTACGAGCGTATCTTCGGTGAACCACCAAGAGCGCTCATCCGAGATTACGAAGTCAAAGACCGCCGTCACCGACAGGAAGAGGCTGATCGCAAGCGTCTTCTTGAAAAGGCCAAGGCCAAGAGCAGAAAAGGAAAAAAGAATGGCAAGGCGCCGGCTAGAGGAGGCACGGCCACCCAGACCACAGTCCAGGACCAAGGCGAGTCCACGGCAGAACAAGCTGCTCCTTCAATGGATAAGGGTAACAGCCATTCGACTCAATCAGAGGAGGCCGACTATGGGGACGAATTCGAAGATGAGTACTCGAATCCACCGCCAGACATTCCTCCGAACATCGACCACGGTGAACATATAATACCACCAAGAGTCTTGACCTAGTTGTCAAACCTCATTTCGCGTGGATACCTGAACACCTGAGTAACTCGCTTTTCTGTCGAGCCCAGAGACCTGGGCGTGTTTGCATCTTGGTTGAAAGCGTGTTCGCAGCAATGGGCAGACAGCTTCTGGATTCAATTGGGCCAATTGGTACCTGGAAAACCCGACGGCGTTGTGGACCCGACGTTTCGATAGTTGGGCCCTATGAAGCTATGTCGTTCAGCGGTGTAGGACCAGCGCGGGATTGAGTGATGGAGGAGCAAACTCGGTGGGGAGGAGGCTCCGTGGATAGGAAGAAGTTTGGGGGAAACATTCGGGATGCAACGGGGCCTTGTCGGTACAGATTTGGTGACGTTGATGACGTTGATGGAAGCATGTATGATCTTTCGGGCCAGGCAAGCAGTCCGTCGTTAGTATCCTATCCCACCTACCCAGAGACAGAACAATCCAAATTCATGATGTATGTCTTTGCTTGCTAGACACATGGCATGTGAGCCGGGTGGAGACGGGTCCCGGAACCCCGGGTATCGGGAAGAACTGCCCAGCTGGGGGCCAAAAGGAACGAACATGGCGGAGATCTTCGATCCGACTGCCCAGACGAAAAACAAGCTCATCGGGATCGGAGAAAATTGAAAAGTATAATCTACTTCGTGCTGCGTACACAGACAGTACTAGGCCCTCGGCCGGTATTCAGGCAAGGTACGAATACGCACAATCGAACCCTCGTCGATTGGAATCATTGGACCCTCGACCCCCCCCGTCAAAAACTTGCAAAAACTTGCATGACCATGCATGGCCGGAATGCCAGAACGCTAGAGAGGCATGAGGGGGAAACGAAAGCGGGAGGAAATGAGGGCGACCCCGTTGCTGACGTCAGGGCGGGCCGCAACCCGTGGGCCAGTGATCAAGGCGCCGGACGGCCGAGAGTCCGAGACTGAGACTGAGTTGAGAGACGTGGCTGGCCGTGCTACGCGGTAGTAAGTAGTTGGTTGGAGTCTACCAAGCATCACTTGTCTTTCTGCCTATGCTGCGATGACGACAACGATGGCCAGACGTCTAGCCCTAAAATTAAAACAATCCCCGGCTAGCGACGTAGGGGCTGCACCGACTAGAATTGAGGTTAGAAATGGCCTCCAGAGGCACCTTGCGATAGCAGTCGAGGACTGTGCAGCTCCAGGATGGACTATCTGCCAGTCAAGTTACATCGACAGAGTTGCCCAGCGCAGCCGTTTCGGGCGCTGGAACTCTGAGGTGGAAGCATCCAATGCACAAGCATGACGAGGTACATGCTCACCGCATTAATTTGCACTGGACGTAAGGTACCCGGCACACGCCACCCCGGCTACATGAATCTATGCTACCGGAACAGTGGGGCTTTCTCCTTAGCCTGAGTGGCTTCATACCTTTCGTCATCAATTCTAGCACTCAGACTTGTTTCTCGTCCTTGCTAAATTCAGTCCCTCGAACGCTTTTTCTTGCCGTTGACACGGTGTGACGCCCTTGAACCACAAATCCAGCATCCGCATCAGCTTCAGCTTCAGTCTCTAGCCTTAACGCAGCCCATCTTGGATTCTATCTATGCGCACCGTTTGATGATCGCCGTTTGGCCTTGCGCCGCCTTAACTGTCCACCATGTTCGGAAGTTCAAGGAGGCACCGGCCTCCCGTCCAGGTAAGCGAGCTCTCTCGCATCGGCACCTCAACAACGCCGGTTTTGGTTTTAGTGTTCGTCGTGGGACATGCCGCTCCGATGCGGTTGCGCTAGAGGCAACTTAGGATGATGGCGTCCGTCCGCACTGAATGATGGCATCATTGATGTCGACCCGGATTCCGGATTTCAATTTTTACCTTACATGGTGCTCATAGCTTGCGACCGTTTGCTAACATGAAGCCTCTGCGCTCGTCACAGCCTCTTACCAGGGAAACGGCCAACCCCAATGCCGCAACTGCAGCTGCATCGGCTTTCATGCGACGCGAACCTTCAACCTCACTGTCCTCGGCGGCTGCCGCGGCTGCGTTGAGGGCTCGGCCAACGACTCCCACCAATGTTTCCCAGGTCCAATCCAAGCGCGTGGCGCGAAGGAGCGCGTCGGTATCCTCGGCGGGGAGTCGTGATCGGGGCGGGAGAGAGCTTCACAGGGCGCCTAGTACCGGTTCCATGAGTGACCGAACTTTCCGCTCGCCATCGCCAGGTCGCGGCCCTCCGCCCAGGTCGTACGACGTTCCTCCGGTACCTAGCCTCCCGAACGACGAGCAGTACAAGGCCGAATCGACAACCCGTCCGCACAAGAGATCCACGAGCCTGCAGATCCAGCCGTTCCGGACCGCGAGCCAAATGATGCAGGATGGCCAAGGCTCGTCGTGGTTCGGGGCCGCGACAGCCGGCGATCCATCCAACGTCCGCCATACCGATGCTCTCTTTGAACCGAGGCATTCTTCCGACCTTAGGCCTAGCAGCCCAAGTTCTTCCATCAACTTCTCATATCCTCGCTCCGGTAGCCTTGAGTCTGATCGCACTATGGTCTACGATCCTAACTCCAGGAGAATGGTTCCCCGGGTCGAGATCCTCGTTCGTGAACAGAGTAATCGGGATGCCTCCGCGAAGCCTGTCAAGAAAAAGAAGCAGATTGCATCACAAAGTGGCTCGCATCTGAAGAAGGGAAACGTGAGCAGGATGAAAGGCACCGCAGTTGAAGCTCCAGTTCCGCCATCCACCGTTTCCAGCACCCCCAAAGTTTCACAAGGGAAGGCCAACGCCCAGAAAATACAAAGGGACGGGCCAAAGACACTTCCTAAACCGGAACCCGTCATTGAGAAGCAACCAGTGGTAGAGCCAGAGTCCGAGTCTGAGTCCGAGTCGGATGTTGAGGAACCAGCAAATCATAACCAGGAAACGATTACCAAGGCTACGTTCCTCCCGCCTGACAGATCACAAAACTCCCCCGTCAAAAAGAAGAGACCCTCCATCGTCCACGAGCTTCCTGAGTTGGAAGATGAGTATGATCAAGAAGCTCGGGCATCGACTCAAAACCAAGATACGTTTGTTAACGACGAAGTGCTGGTTGATAAACCGTCCCCTCCGATTCAGACGGAACCAGAGACCGCCCCCGTCGAGTCTAAACCCCGAACGCCCAAGGCTCAGGCTGTTGTCGAAAACCGCATGGAGACCACTCCCCGAGCCCGCGTGCACTCCGAAAGTCCTGCTCGCACCCCTCGTTTCGCTGCGAAAACCGATCAGCTTCTTGTGATACACGAACCGCCCCCTCGGTCATTGTCACCTCGAAAATCGGCGATGAAGCATCGAAGCCCTACCCGAGATGCTTCGCCTTCAGAGGATGGCTCAGAGGCTTCGAACGCATTCATGAGCGCAAGCAGCCAAGAGGACGCAGCAGTGGCTCGAAGGAAGAGTGTACGTGTGAGCTTCGATGACCAAAATACTTTTGTCGTTGGGGAGTCTGCGGAACCTGCGGAACCTGACCTAGCTCAGTTACCAAGCCCGCAAACAAAGAAAGCTTGGCATAACATTCTTAACCGATCAAAGAGGGACTCATGGTCGTTGGATGAAGACGAAAAAATGACACCCAGACCTGCGCTGCCCTCCTTTGGTAGCATTCGGGAGAAGAAGCCGAAGGACTCTGAGGAACGGCCATTAGTCCGTCCCACTGAGCGAGTATGGTCTCCCCAAATAATTGCTGCCTCTTCTCACCAAGCAAGCCCCGACCAAATGTCTCCTGCAGACCCCGGGCAGTCGAGCGATTTGGCCATCGGCTCTATCCTTGCCCAGGAGCAATCATCACGAAATGTGGCCAATATTTCCAAGTATAGGGAGCCATTACCCCCAGTGGTGACATCCGTTGACTCTCCTGGTTACATCAGCAACAGCCCTTTCAGCTCCGATGACGAGATGGAGACTCCAGCAAAGGAGCAACCGAAACAGCAGGCTGCCGGTGACCTCTCCAGTCATCGAAATGTCACCAACGCGGAATTGGGATCCGATGAAAGCATTCCGAAGATTTCAATATCTCACCCCAGCCCACGTGTTCAAGACGATGATCAGCCAGACTCGCCTCAAGACTTCTTTGATTTGCCTGGCGGTTTTCCAGATGACGACTCATCCAAATCCGAGGAATCTAGAACTCCCCCAACCGAGGTCGTTGAGAGCTCGATTCCAGCTCCGGAAAGGGAGCACTCCGCGCAAACCTTAATTTCTCATCAGCCACCGCCTTTAACACCACAACGATCTATGGACTCTGCCGTCGGCACCCCTCCCAGTCCTCGAATACACGACATCCAAGAGGAGGAGGAGGAGGAGGAAGAGTCTGACGGAAGCAGCATTTACAGTGACGCTTACGAAGACCTTTCCGATATCGAGGGTGACGGATTCATGTCTCTTGATGCCATAGTTGACAGCCCTGTCAACAAGGTCTCCAAAAGGCTGTTTGAGAAGACCGTCGCCAAATCTAAGGAGAACGATACCACCAAGAATGTGCCGCCAACGGACCCCAAGACACGAGAGCCTTTACAGACACAAGATGACTGGGAACACGCAAAAGCCTACTGGAGAAGCCTTAGCACGGATAAGCGGCGCCAGCTGGAGCAAGAAGCGGCCGAAGAGGCCGGAGAGGAGGCCGACCTGGAAGAGGTCGCGCCGCAACCGAAGAAGGCGAAGAAGAGAAAGTCTCTGGAACAGCGCAGGGAGCAGGCAGTATCTGAGGAATCTCATAACCCTGAGCGGGTCTACCAGATCCAGCCGGGCACATCGTGGAATGAATCAGAAGCATCCGAATCGCCCGTAAGTATTAAAACAAAGAGCTCTGGTGGATCGAAACTCAGGAAGTCGATGCGCGGAGCAGAGCCCAAGCCACTGGAACAGTCGAGGTCTATTCAGTCTGGGAGCATGCGTATGTCTATGAGATCGGGCGGTCCTCCTGCAACAACTTCCAACGAAGGTCATATGCGGAAGTCTCTCCGCGTGGAACCCGAGAAGGCACCAGTCACCGGTACTACGAAGATGCAGAAGTCGATGAGATCGAACGGACCTGTTGATGATGCAACTTCGTCCCGCTTTTCCCAGAAGAAATGGGATCGGCCGGCATCATATCAGCCTCCGACTACAGAGCCAGTCCAAAACTCGAGGCGAAACCAGTCCGCCGATAGAACGACCTCTTCAGCAACCATCCCTGCGAATCCTTCTACAAAGCCAAGTCTGAGGCGTCGGGGTTCTGATTCCAGCGAAAGCAGTTTCCGTCGTGCCCGCCCCGGCGCAGGAGAAGGATCCGGCTTCAAAAGGACAATGAGAGGCAGCGCGCGGGAACCTGCTCCTGTTGCACCCGCATCCGATACTGGTCACAAGAGTAGCAGCCGGTTCAGTCTCCGTTCTCTATCACCTACAGGATCGGCTTTCCGTCGCAATTCCGGCACGGTATCTCCGCCTCCAGTCGTCATGAGCGGCCGAATACGCCAGTCTATGCGTGGTGACTCCAGTGACCGCAGTACCTCCAGCCTACGGGTGTCCGGTTTCGGCCGCTCATCAAACAAGAAGGCCAAAAAGGGTCGCGGCAACAGCCGGTTTGTTGATTCTAGCGACGAGGAAGATGCTCGGCCGACAACACGAAGTCGGTTCGCGGACTCTAGCGATGAGGATGGCGCTCCTCTGCCTAAGCTAAAGGGGAACGGAGTGCCCAAGACCATGCGCAACAAGTCTTCTAGCTCCGCTGCCGCCGTCTCCATGGGCGTTCCTGAATCTCAAAGAGAGGATGATGATCCACCAGATCTCCCCGATAGCGACGATGAAATTGAGCAGTCTCAGCCTGTTGTGCCTAGCAGTAACGTCGTGATCTCAAGGAAGGGCACGACCCTCAGTCGAAGCGGTTCTGGACGAGACAACCTTCGACCGACGACAGCGCCACAGCCTGCCAATGCTCAGGCGTCCGGCGGGCCCCGGCCAGGCCATACGCGACGAGGAAGCTTGATGTCTATCCTCCGACGCAAGAAGGACGGCGTCGGCAAAGTTTCGCGGCCCGTCAGCGAAAGCGCCGCTCGACGAGACACTCGGCTGGAACGTAGTACAGAAGAACTCGCCGTGATTCGCAACACAAGCGGCCAGCACAACTCGCGCCTCCAAAAGCGTGGTCCGAACTGGCCGTTGCAAGAGGATGTCGATGCCCACATACAGGACGACGGCTACGGCGAGGATGAGTCGCACGACACATACGTCAACGAGGAGAACCGCCCCTCTACAGCCAGCGCCGCAGTTCTGACGTCGCAGGCGTCCAAGCCCGGGTTCCTCCAGCGCCACAGCACCTCGCAAGGCGCACTCGGTCTCAGTCATGACAGCACCGAGACCAACGGCCCGCTTCCTGAGCATCACGACGTCGCATACGACCAGCCCGAGTCTCAGAGGAAGAAGAAGTTTGGCTCTTTGCGCAAGATCTTCGGCCTGCATGACTAGGGGTGTCTAGCCTAAGGGTATGACTGATGCACGCCTGGCGATTCTCCTCTCGCCACTTCTTTCAATCCTTCTCTTTTCTTCTCTCTCTTTTTTTTTTGTGCCCTCAGCCCTGGCGTATTAGACGGTGGATGACTGGATGGATGGATGGATACCCGCCGGCAATAGACAACATACTGGAAAAGATGGCGTCTCACACGATATTTCAACTCTCATTTTTCTTCAACCCTGCCTCTGTTTCAAATTCTTGGCATTGACCACCTGAACGGTTCGCTTTTTATTACTACTCTTTTGACGATCTCTTATGGAGCGTATGGACGGGGAAAAAGGTTTGTCTACGAAGACAAGCAAAGTCTTGTTGCAGCGAAAGACTCTATGCGTAGTCCAGTTTTTTATTTCTTAAGCAGGAGCTTGAGAGGAAGGGTGATGGTGACATGGAGCATGAATGGTCTTGGATAAGGAACGAAAGTTGGTACCTTTTTGGTTTAGTATTACAGTAGACGATAATAATACGTCTTCTCAGACATCTATTTCTACATTATTACTACTACACATAATGTGCGAGAGAAACGCTTAACCCAGAGGCAATGACACATAACCGTTAAGTCTATGGTTGAGAGTGATGCTTGGCACATGTAACAAACAGTGAAATCTTTGGATATAGCTCCCTAACGCTCCCTGAAAACCGCACCCTGGCAGCCTTGAATGAAGGCTAAGGGAAGAGATCGTATCGCCATGAACACCCCAGTCCCCCATCCCGTATCTATTCCCTGGCTTAAAGGCCATTTCGGCCAAACGAGCATCTACCTGTGAGTAGGAACCGTGCGAAAACAGAGCACACCCGTTGAGCTTCGTTATATACCAGCACCGACGAGTCATCCCCAACTCTTCGTACCGTAACCCGACCCCCTATACCTGGCGGCGAAGTAGAAGAAAAGAAAAAACATTACTCCGTGTACCAAGAGACTCCGGTTAGTATACGCATGTAACCATTCGCCTGTATACGAGCATAGCACACACCGATATATGAAGAGGAAAAGAAATACCCGTTTTGTCGCATGGGAAACCTGTGAAAGAGCCAAGGTTCAGCCCATGCGACGTTCAGGCGTGTACAAACAAAGCACGGGGAATATTTTCTGGGTATAAGGGTAAAACAAAAATCTAGTTTTTAGATCGCGGCATACTGCCGTTTCTGGTTTTTTCGCGCTCTAGAAGGAGCGTTAGCTGGCTTTTTGTACGTCCAAGTGGTACGCTGGCTGAGGTTGTGGGTTGTGTCGGTGTAAGTCGGGACTCGAGAAGAGAGGATATCTGTGGCTGGGTTGTGATGGAATGATGGTTCGGAAGGTCGTCGAGCATGCTAGGTAGAGGCATAGAACCAAAGCCGGACTGATTGAGGATTGTTCCCTTGACAGCAATGTTGGAGGTCTCAGTTTTGATCTCAGCTTTTGACCCAGCAAAGAGACCAGTCGCATGCGACCGGCAGTTGCTTGGATACTTGGAACGGTCGTATCCGCCGTTAGATTGAGAGCGTGCCATCGAAGGCGCGCCGTTAAGGCCCGAGCCACTTTCCAATGATCCTACCCCCGAAGTCGACCGAGACGCCCCAGATTCTCTTCTCTTTGTATGACCAGGCAGGTCAACTAGGGATTGTGCCTGGGGAATGCTGGGTCTCGCGTAGCCAACAGGCCGGAGTCGGTCCAATTGGGAAAGGGTTGTGGTCTCTTGTTTGGATGGTCCGTTCCTCTCGGAGACAGGCCGCCGTGGTATAGCGGGTTGCTTGCCTAGTGCCTTCTCACTCATCACGGGACGCTCCTGTGGAACAGAGAAAACGCCTTCTTCTGATGCTGAGGTGACCAGCTCCGAGTCTTGTTCAGTAATCGGAGTTACATTCCGCTGAACGGCTGCATACCGCGACCCACTTGAGGACCCTGGTTCCCGAGACCCAGAATCAGCAGACTGTCGCTTAGGTAGTGACGGCCTTCTCTTGGAGGCGGCTGAAACAGCAACGAACTTCTTTGTCGGAGGCACAGAGACCTTCTTCTTGGGTGAAGAGACCACGTATACTGGTGCTTCAGAAATCGTGGCGGCTGTACTACCCGAGGATGGTATCTCATCTTCGTCAGCAGACTCGTGAGGTGAGACGAAACGGGCCGTGGGTCGGGGCCCCGACGAGGACGGCCCTCGAGCTTTTTTCAAGATGGGGTGTGGAGGCGGTGGTTTTGATGCGCTGGAAGATAAGGTCCTTAACCCCGAATCGCTGGGTTTCGTCAAAGGGCGGGACTCTTGTGGAGGCGGCAGTGGTGGCATCTCGGCCTGGACCGCTTCCATGAGCTGTCGGATAATGGGAGGGATCTAGAATGTGCCGGTCAGCGTCAGCAGGCAAATGGCGTAGTCCTGGTGGGACATACATCAGGTCCCTCCCATCGATTCGGGGGCCCCTTCAGGGGGACAAAAGTTGGTCCAACTGAGATGTCTTCATAGAGCTTGGCTAGGGTGCTGCCCTTGAGAAACCTGCGGTTGCTACCCCAGACATGCCACCAGAAATTCTCTAACCGACAGGCCGTAGGATCCTTGAGTCTCTTATTTGTGGTGGTGTAGACTGCCCATACTGTTAGTAAAGAAGGGGGCTAACACGGGCAAGAATAGGGAGGAATACCATGCCAATATTCCCAAACCTTGTCAGGGGGGACAGTAGAGTAGTCAGCGACCTCCTTGTAGATGTTTTTTGTGTTCATGACAATGCCCTTAGGCAGTATCATTGGCACGCCCGAGTCCATCTGTGCGACTTGGGAATACCGCCGAGGCCCAAGGGTGACTGACTGCTGTAGTGGTCGGGAATTGTGAGAGTGAAGGCGAGGCGCCTGGCCGTCAATGCGCCCGGGAAGTTTGGGCTGGGGGTTGTTTATTGTTCGATGCGTAGCCGAAGCATGATCGCTATCGGAGCTTTATCATCGGTGAATGGGAATGGTGCTAAGAACGAAGGCCATGTGAGGGCGAGAGTGAGGCGAAGGCGAAGTGAGAGTGAGGATGAGAGGTGGCTGTATTCGTAAGTTTGTAAAGTAAAGGAGGCCTCTCCTTAATTGGTGAATTGACTTGAAGCCAAGATGAAATAAAGAGGTCTCGAGAAAAGGAATAAGAATGGGCTATAGCGCTGGGAGACACCGGCTTGAGCAAAATGCGCAGCGCAGAGCTACACAGGACCAAAAGTTCTCGCGTGGCTTAGGAATGTGCTGTATCAATGCAGGTCATGCTCTACCTGTAGAGGCCTATCGAGCGAGAACGAAGATGTTGTGACGCAAGGAATTGGAACCGCAATGGAGTAGTTGGACCAAGACTAGTCTTCGCCGGCTTTGTCCTCGTCCTCGTCTTTGTGAAGCGAAACAGTTGTGACTGGTGAAGCAGCAGGTACGTAACCGCTTAGCTCAGCGCTGACAGCTGAACTCGGGGAGGCGCTGTGTAAGTGTGACGAAGTTCCCGGGGTACTGGCGGCGGCGTCGGGACAAGGATAAATATCTTTATTTGGCTTGTGCAAGTCTGTGCAGCGCAGTGGAAGAGTGTGCGCGTCACGAGGCCAAAAGTGCATGTAACGAGACGGGGAATAAAACGTCAGAGAAAAAGACGGTGGGCGGCTCTAGAACGGCTGGTGATGCGGCTGCGGCCGGCGCTGTTTCTCATGCTGGTTGGTGCTGGTGCTGGTGCTGGTGCTGGTGCTGGCAGGAAGAGCTTCGTAGGACCGGGACACATGAAAAGGAAGAAAACTCGGAGAGAGGTGGAGCTGAGGGTCGAGGCGTAGCAGTTCGTCACACAAACTACCTGGGCGGGCGTCTCGTCTTAGTATGTCGTCGGAGTCGGACTTTCGACTTTGAGTACGAGTTCGCGCAAGTTGTGTGCGCGCGAGAGGATGTAAAAGAGACGGCTAGCTCGGTTTGAGCTACTGCAGACGAGAAGAAGACGCCGGAGGTACCCTGCTGCGGTGGTGTGGTGGGGCGGTACCTGAGGCAGGATTGTCGCTTGCCTTGCCCGAAGACAAAGGCCGAGACGGCAAAGACGAAGGCGAAGGTGAATCTCCTGGTAACAAACGGCAGAGATAGAGGACGGAGAAACCGAGAGACGGAGGGGAGGGGACGGGTTAGTGCCGGTATGGGATGGGGTTTATAGGCCAACGTTCCAGGGGTTGGATTCCGAGAGAATCTCGGAGTGGAGGCTCTAGCCCTGAAGGCGTGCGGTTTGGCTGGCTGAGAAACCAACGGCGTGCTGTAGTTCGGGAAGAGGAGACCGGAGCCAGGAATAGCGGTAGAAGAGGCAGTAGGAACAGGAGAACAGACAAGAGACGTGGAAGGGGCGAAAAGAAAGAGCGGGGACGGACGGGAGAGGGAAAGGAGGAGAGACGGAGGTGGAAGACGAAGAGCCAGAGCCCACGCTAGAAAGTGGACGATGGTGGTGAGATGAGATGAGATTCGACTGGTCTTTGTCTCTCTGATCCGTCTCACGGTCTTGCAGGTTCGTAATCCAGCTGTCTCGCTGTCTCGCTGTCTCGCTGTCTCACTGTCTCACTCATCCGTGTCGTGCTCGTCCCTGCTCCCGTCTGGGTCTGGGTCTAGGTCTGGGCTACAGCGTTGTATTATGGCCGGTGGCGGCCGTCGCCCGTAGCCGGTCGCCCGTACGTCGACCGTCGTGGCAGTTATCAGTCTTGGATGAGAGTCCCTTGGTGCCCGGGGACAAACAGGCGGCTGCTATTCGTACGGCCTAGTACCGGTCATCGGTACGGAGCACGGATTGTATCCGTACTAGGATCCAAGGTTCTAGGTCTAAATGGCTGGGGGGAGGGATCCTAGCGCAAGCCTCGGCCAGCCCTGTTGTGCCCTGGACCGCGTGTATTCTCGGGCCGCGGTTGCCCAGGAAGCTACAGTTGCGACAATGTGAGCTGGTGAGGACCTATCCGCAGGTTGGTAGGTATTGGAGTAGAAATCGAGCAGTGACAGCCTAAAGTACTCGGAACGGAGACACCTTGGTGGATGGAATGGAAGACATGGGGATGGTCTGTGGGGGTCCTCGTCGCTCAAAGAGAGACATGCATGTTATGGAAAGAGCGGCGTTTGGGCCTCGAGCTCATGGAAAGTACTGCACCGCGAGCGCCTGCCGTCCATAGTATTATTAGTGGGCCGTCGCCACCCATTTGAAGGGAAGGAGGGGGACAAATGCTCAGCAGCGAAGAGGGTGTACAAAGCATGCCAAAGTAGAGAAGGTTCGTTGCGGTTGTCCCTGCCGGGTAAGGAAGGCTTGCCCACGCAGCCCACGCCACTTACCCGACCTAGAAGATATCACTGATAAGTACGTACTTGGGTAGGTACCTCTAGTAAGTATGGCCAGCGTGAACAGGTACCAACATGAACCACTCTGAACTCAGACGCCCTCTTCTCTCTCATGAAGCATCGCAAACTTCTACTTCCACTCCTCCACTCCTCGTCTCTTCCTCATTCTTGCTGCATGTACTCTGCCGCGCTGTCAGCACCAGAGATATAATACCGACCAAGTACGTATACTTCCTGACCTGTGCCTCGTGCGGGCCAAAGCGGGAGACACGCAGAAACAGGGTCCACGAGACCAGCGGCCCAGGATTCACGGGGTCACCGGCACATCAGATGCCACCTCATCAACTGCACTCGCTCCTCACTAAAAACCATCTGAGTCAAGTCCAACGACTCAAGTCTAAGGCTCATGTTTCAAGCCTCAGCCCAAACAGGCCTCACTCTCTCGCCGCCTCACCCCAGGACTTTCCAGACAGGCACATTCACCGCCCATTTGTCGGATCCAGGCAAGTCGTCGACTCGTTCGTTATCTGCATCCGAAGCTTAGGAATAAGTAAGGCACTTCGGTGGATGATAATCCCTACCTGTGCTAAGTGCTCTTCAGCTGCTGGGCGTTGCCAAGATCGATAGATATGGAACCATGCCCAAGGCCATCTTCTGTCTCGGCTGGCTTCGTCTCCTCATCTTCGCTCTCTTCCCATTGCGCCTCCGTCCTCACGTCCTCACTTACCTTATCCGTCTTCCGCTTCTCATTGACTGGAAACAGCACGCGCTCTGCAAGGTCTCGGATGTCGACCACTTTTTCTGATTAATCATACTGTCAATTTGTCCAGCGCAGCCTCACTCCTCAGATCTGCCACTCGCCGGCCAACCTATGCGCAGTTCATGAGTCGATCATCCGTTTTGTTTGAGACTTATCACCACAAGATGACACTCGAACTACTCGACTCTGCGGCTCCGCGCACTGTCTCGCTCCGTCTCCTTTCTGGATTCCGGACCAAACCACCCATTACTTGAGTTAAGACGACCTCTCAAGCCCGATGCGGTAGGATCATCCTCATGCCGCAAAAACCCAACCGTCCGGCTACTATCCGTACCCGCACCCGCTGCAAGACTCCCCCACGCCGCAAACCCCCCTGCACCACTTTCTAGAATAAGTAACAAATTAACTAACCCCTCCAAATGCTGTCTGTTGATGATCCTTGCATCATTCATCATCTATCACAATATCGTCAAGACATCCCACCGCCACTCGCCTATCGTCTGAGCTCCTTGTTTCCTCATGACACACCAAATAATCCCTTTCGTGCCTCGAACCTTTGCTTGCCTTCCGCTTCGAGTGACATCCAGCCTGGTCTTGCTATCAAATGCATTGTTTGCTTTTGGGAAAAGGAATCAATCATCTTTCCTTCATCACAGAATACACCCTTTGCTGGACAGCCCTCAAGTCATTGCTGCAGTCTCTCAGGCCACTTGAAGAAGAGCTAATGTTGTCTACTCTATATTCAGGAACGGACCGAATCGCCTATACTCTTCTGCGAAACTTGGTTGGATTATGTCACATCGTATTCTATTCTACGGAACGGGCATATTAGTGTGCACTGTGGACTCGGACAAACCCCCTTCTCCTCCACCTACGAATACGCACAACACTCTCCCCATGCTATTGTCCACGTTTCATCCCGTCATTTTGAAAAGCTCAGAGTGTCAGCTCGCACAAGCCCCTCGGCCAAGCCTCACCGCTTACCTACATTTGCGACAGGCCTTTGCGATCTAACAGGTTTGGTTGCACTTTTGATTCAGCAGCTTCTCCCCCTCATTACAGGCAACGGCAAGTCAGATCCGGCCGCCATAATCAGATAATCCTTGAGCATGTTGGTGTCAGATGCCTCGAGGTAATTGGCTCCCTGGCCCTGCTTTTTACTCACTGCTCAATTCTTTCTTTCTTTTTCCCGCCCGGTCATGGACGTGCCCTTGCCCCGGAGTCTTCTGATCTCGCCTCTTTGCCGGGGTCAGGTCTGGACAAGTCGTGTGACCGTCAGCCACCACGAATAAGACTGTTGTAAACTCTGCAGAGCGCCTTGTCTCATTCCTTATTGGCTCGCACATCTAACTGGCCTCTTAGGCTTGTCACGGATGCATGTTTATGAGTGCGCCTGACTTGAAGCGCGGCTTCGTCCAGCCACCCGTCTGTGACTGTGTGCGAATGGCAATGTGCGTGGTCTTGTCGGCCGAGAGGATATTTTGCGGGGGAACCCAATCGTCAGACCTATGACGCCGAGCTTTGACGACCAAGTTGCAAGTGCGGGGAGCTCCTCTAAGCTCGGGACAGAGGACGCGCCGGCAAAAACTGAGGACATGGACAGTTGCGAACGTGCCCAGCTCCTCCACGCACCATTGTGAGTTGTGAGACCAAGAAGCTGTTGCTGGATGATGGATGGTGATTCAAAGCCCACGTGGGTTGGATACACAGATGCGACTCTCGCGGACTCGACAAGTCAAAACCCCCCACGTTGGAGCTAGGATTCAACCCAGGAGACGAGCCAAGAGACCAGGGCCACGCCAATCAATGGTTGCGGGGTCATCGATCCGTGATTTCATATGGAGGGGATGCCCCGTCACACACCCAGAGATAGCTGTCAAGCTGCCTCTTTGGGACACGGTAGCCCAACTGCTGAACTGACTGCAGATTCAAGCCCAATGATGAATATTGAAGTGGACAGGCGGCACGATTTGGAGCATTGATCGGAGGTCACATGTCCTTGCCTTGTTGTCCCCTCCCAGGCCTCTCCCACTTCTGAGTTCATCCCCGGTCGGGTGTCGCATCGATACGCGAGCGCCGAACAGGCATCCGACTACGGGGCCGCCTTTGCGTTGAGACCTTGGACTCGAAAGTCTAGAGCGTTAGGACTCCTCGCAACTAATGATAAGTTACGGTACTTGGACCCCTCAACTGCGGGTTAACTTCCTATTAAGTACCGAGTAAACGAATACCTGGTCTGCGTGCAAGGTGAGGATGTGCAGGGATTTTTCATGTGAAAAAGCAATGCAATCTCGACCATCTGGCAAGTTTCCTTTGCATGGTGATAACTGGACAGTTCTAGACCAAAGTGATAACGACTCTAAATTGTAACAGCCAACATCTTCGCCATCATGGTATCATCCACTAGCCCCCGCCTCGCTGACTGTGGACTGATCAACTCACCTCGCAACACCATCTCACATCCCCTCCCATGTGGGCTTGTCGCAACTTTCCTTGTTCGGTCAATCGCCGCCATCCCTTTAGAAACCGGTGAGCGCCGTACCGTTGCATCGAGGCCGGGATGCAAACTCAATGAAGCTTGTTGGGTGGACTTGCAGGTTCCCTCCAACCTTCGGCTTCAGCCGTTCCCAGCAACAGCGCTCCCTGCAGCCCGCCTTGCATGGCAGCCACAGCACATTGTGGACTATCGACGGGACGCGGTACGTACGTGTGCAACCATGCGGCGACCCGGGTGGCGCGACACAGGGCATTGGAACCCAACGTTTGGGAAAGGTGCCCGGCTTCGTCTCAGCTTTGCGGGGATCGGAGAAATGTCGATCTGGCCATGATCAATTATATACACTGTGGGTGGGTGGCATCTCAACAAGATGGGGTCAGGGTTGCGTAGGTGCTTAGCGGCACTTGGCTTGTGTTCTCTTTCCTCAAACCCTTAGGACTGTTGTCTCCTATGCACGTGTGAGGCGATGCCAGTCCAAAGCAAATATGTCAAACACCTAGTTTGTAACCATTTTACATGTCTTCGTCGTAGGCAATAAGGTGCGTTGCACAATTACTACCTCGTCACAGAATAGTGGAGACTCATGTCAGCTGTTTATCTTACATCGACAAATTGCTATTTTAGTCCGTAGTATTACCATTAACTAAGCCAATCCCGTTCTAATCCTGCACGCCCGCGCGAAATGATACAGATGAGACCAGTTGCCCTGTTCTCATTACTTTTTTTTCGCCCGTCTTCATGTCTTAGGTAACAGTGTAACCGCCATCAACGCGTAGGTCCGCGCCGGTCACATACAGGCTAGCGTCAGACAGCAGGAAGGTGACGGGGCCCATGAGGTCCTTAGGCAGACCCATCTTTCCCTGGGGAATGAGCGAGGTCCACTTCTGCTTGAGGTCTGGGTTATCATCGAGGATCTTCTGGGTCCTGTTGCGATGGTTAGCTGGATCCAGATCATATCATGCTCGATCGGCGATGTAAAGGTGTGTAAAGGTGGGGTCGTAATTCCAACTGGGCTCCGCGCGGACGGCCCGGGGCGGTGGGTGAGGCAGGTTCAAGAGGGCACATGTTAATCACTTACAATGCAGTCAGCATATATCCGGGGGAGATGCAGTTGACACGAATGCCGGCGTGGGCCCACTCGACGGCGAGGGAGGCGGCAAGATGTCGGACAGCGGCCTTGGCTGTGTTGTAAGGGCTGTGAAAAGGTTAGCAAGAAAGGAACTCGCGTTCATGTCAAATGTAAAGTTCATTGGACTCACGCCTGGGGCTGGGGCACGTTGACGATAGAGCCAGACATGCTGCCGATCATTACGATGCTGCCGGGGCTTTTGCGCTCCATGAGGTGGCGAGCGACGGAGGTGGCAAAGAGATAGGTGCCGTCAACGTTGACGGCCCAGAGCTTGCGCATGCGGTCAATGGGGTAGTTGACGGCCTCAAAGTTCTCGGTGAAGCCGGCTGAGGTGACGAGGTTGTCGATCTTTCCGTGGGCGGCGAGGACTTCAGCGATGCAAGCCTCGACGGACTCGGGGTCAGAGACGTCGGCGTAGTGGGCGGTGACCTTGGGGATTCTTGGGTTGGATATTAGTATTACTCTTACACTCGGGGAGTTGAAGCTTACCGCTCAGCTCGGGGGTTCTCTTTCTTGAACGCCTCGATGAGAAGGGCAGTCTGCTTCTCGGCCTCCTCCTCTGCGATTGTATGTCAAAAATAGGTTTAGGTTATGATCCGTGGAAAGGGTAACTAACTGTTCATATCCACAAGGGCAAGGTTGGAGCCGGAGAAAACCATTCCCTGGCCGATGACGAGGCCCAGGCCACGAGCACCGCCAGTGACGATGCCAACATGGTTGTCGAGAGAGAAGCTGCCCAGAGTGGGCTTGACGTACTGGCCGCCGGTGCCGACGACGGGCTTGCTGCTAGGAAGCTCGTGCTCCTCGGGGTACTCGACCTCGACGCCCGGGTCTGTTCGCGAGTAGCTGCCGGGCTTGTCCTGACGTGGAGGGCCGTTGGAAAGCTTGCGAGCAGCGGCGGCCGCAAACGCGGGGCGGATGATGGAGGGCGCTGCGCGGCGAGCGCACTGCCGAAGAATGGGGGCAAACATGGAAGTGGACATGGCCGCGGTTGTTTAAGGGAGGAGGGAGGAGGGAAGAAGGAAGAGTGAATGGAAGAAGGGAAGAAAGACAGAATGGGCTCGGCCTTCTTGGGCTTCCTAAAAAGCGAAAGGAAGAGGGGAAGAAAGAGACACGGGGCTTTTCTTGCTATGACCTCTCGAACAATCAATAGAAGAGGAAAAGAAAGAAAGAAAGAACTCTTCTTTTTCTTGGGGGGGTTTTTTTTTTTGACTTCTTAAGAAGTGATAGGCAAGGCTCGGATCTAGAGCTTTCGTGGTGGCGATATGAGGTGTCTTGGAGTGGGGGGATGGAGGGGAGAAGCTTGGGGGAGCTTAAGAGGGTAGAAGTGGCGGCGGAACTTGATACAGGAAGGATAGGCGCGGTGGGGGAAGCCAATTGCAGCTGCTGACAGCTGGCAACCCAAAAGCACTTCAATGACCTGGGAGGAGAGGAGCGCTGACGAGGGAATGGATGACACTAAGCGATGGTGATGAAGAAGGCCGCCGACTTATACCTTTTTTTCCTCATCTTGCCTCCAACCAACGCGTCGTCGAAACAACGGGCGAGCCGGCTGCACGCACACCCAGGGCAATGGACGGCAAGCTGTCACCACGCCCCCGGCCCCTCACAATCCATCCCGTGGATCCCTTCCAGACATCCAGGGCCCGCATGACGCTAAGAACGCACCGTCAAGATCCGAGCTGCCGTGGGTGCATCCGTGCCGGCCGCTGGAGAGTCTACTGGGATGCATGCGGGTGTGTTTATCAGACCTTCTCGGGTTCCAGCTTCACTACTCGCCCTTAATTTTTTTCTCCCCCTCGGTTTTATACCCCCCGATGTCGTCGATGCAGTGCAACCCCGACGCAGGTTTTATTCTGATGCCTGGGGCGGGGCCAGTCTAAGGATGTCAATCTAGCGGCTCAACAATGGATGCCCCCCCAGCCCAAACGGCCTTGAGCGCCTCACCTACTGCATACGGGCATCTCACGATGGCGTCTTTTTTGGGGGGAGGGAGGGAAGGAGGTCTCAACTGGAGGGGAAGAGAGAGTAAATGTCTCAAGCCATACCTTAACCATCAAACTCTGGCTCCCATTATGTTGATGCCTGGCGATGGCTTGGCAGCTAAACCTGAAGAGCTCCCCTCTCGAAATCTATCCCATTTTAGGATCCCGGGAACTGAAAGCTCCCCCCCCACAGAAGCCCGACAAGGTGACAGGGAGCAACCACAACCATAGAGACCAAAGGGGGGGGCAACGGGCAGGGGTCTCCCTCAGCGCTGGGAATTTCCAATCCCACCACAACTCTCCCACTCACACGTGTCCATTCACACGTTCTGGATGCTCCTATCCATGTTGCTAGCTGGAGCACACCTTCAGTCACGTCCTCGCTCGTCTCCGGCCGAGACCGCCCAGGACTCGGACGATCTTTCTCGCCTCCCTCTCTGACCAAGATCAGGAAGATCTGAGAGAATCCCAATGCCCAGATGCGCGGGGAAACAAGTCCGTCCCGACGAAGATGGGGGTCAGATCGGTGGCAACTCGGACTAGGGCTGTCAGAGCAAAGGGGAAAGATGTGCGAGTGTGCCATCGCTGATAGCACATGTAGTGTGCAAAGCCACTCTTCCTACACCATGACCCAAGCCCACGTAAGAAAAAGACAGATAATAGACAGAATTTTTCGTAGACACAAAAAAAGGGCACACCGAAAAGTCCGCAGGTTGTGCGGAATCACAAGACCGATGCCGAAGTGGCGAGATCACTAAGAAAAGACAAAGATGTGTCCCACGGTCATGCAACACACGCTGCGAGCATGGGGGCCGCAGGATGCAAAGCACAATGGGCGTCCTTTTATGGGCCACTCTACGGGGGGAAATGCATCATGGGGAGTCCGTTATGGGGAGGCTCCGTGGGGTGAAGCTGAACGGTCACATCCGAGCGGTCTAGCGCAACCCGTCGGCTTTTGAGGGGGGGAGAGGGAGGGGAAAGAGAAAACTACCTAGGTCGGGCTGCCGATACGCGGCGTGCAGACAGTGAGAAAGCCGAAGACGGATGGGCGTTTCCAGTCCTGTTCAACGACACCAAAAACGCACCGAAAAATCAAGCTCACGATAGTTGCTGTGAGGGGGTTCCGCTCTCGCCGGGGCCCGCATGGCTCGCCCGGGGTCGGGAGTCCGGCCCATGTCGTTTTCTGCTCACCGCATGGGCCACCCATCCAGTAGCTCAGGTACGAAATACTACCACGGCGTACTGTATGTACAGTGTACGTAGTAGCTGACGCTCGTACTATTCTTAGCAAGTTTCTAGTATCCCATAATTCCTCATTCGGGCACTACGCCACGGCCCTTGCTTGATCCTTAGAGTCGAGTCCTGAGTACCTCGTCGCGAGGGCTGCTCTGCGACGCTAGCGGGACAGCCACCCAGCCCCAGCCCTGAACTGAACCCCGGGAAACAGTCCTCGTGGGACATGGAAATTTTCCATGCATTGCATTTTGCTTGGCTTTGGTGTAGTGTGGTGCAGCAACGGATTTAATTTGCTGAGCCGGAGCTGCCACTGCAACTACCTGGTCAAAAGTACGAAGTAGGTAACTCGGTATTCTCTTGCTCCTACAACTGCCGCGCTACGGGCAGCCAGCTACGACTATTCGTACCTCAGCCCGTGTATCTACGAATAAAACCATCCCCTCCCTCATCAAGGTCCATGACATATTTTCGTGACTGGCCCGTCACACCGCCAACACCTCCTCACCTTGGCTCACCGATGATCGGCTTCACCTTGTCATGAACTCGGTGAACGTCTCCATGGTCCCCCCAACGCCAGACAGCTCAACAATGAATATGTTACCCGCGCTCAGACATTGGCATACTCCTTGTTGAAGGCCCTTCCGATCACCATCCGTCTAATCTCAGATGTCCCAGCTCCGATCTCATACAATTTCGCGCTGCGCATGATGGTCAGTAACTATTCACATCCCCACGACGTACGTCTGCGCGCACCCGACCTCCCCGTCCGGTCTTAAGTCGGACCTCGGAGAGGGAATCGCCCACTGAGGCCCGGGAATGAAGACAACCTAGACGGAAACAAGATAAAGTGGAAAACTTACTCCCGGAGCAACCGCGATGCCGGCATTTCCTCCACGTAACCCATCCCGCCCAACAGCTGAATGCAATCCAGTGCGCACTCCGTCGCCCTCTCGGCGGCGTACAAGATAGCTCCCGCGCAGTCCTGCGTGCGAACCAGCCCGTTCTCGTCCACCGCCCTGGCCGTCGCGTACGTGTAGGACCGGGACGCCTGCAGCTTGGTGTACATGTCAGCCATACGACCTTGTACGAGCTGGTTGTGCGCGATGGGCTGTCCAAACTGCTTGCGCTGGTGCGCAAACGGCAGCGTAACGTCGAGCGCCGCCTGCATCAGGCCCAGGGGACCGGCACTCAGCACCAGCCGCTCCAGATCCAGGCCCTCCATCAGCACCCGGACGCCGCCGTTGACCTTGCCCAGCACGTTCTCCGCCGGCACGAAGACCGAGTCAAACATGAGCTCGCCCGTGTTGCTGCCGCGCATGCCCATCTTGTCCAGCTTTCGGGCGCAGCTGAAGCCCTCGGACGTGGTCGGTACCAGGAACGCCGTGATGCCCTTGGAGCCCTTATCCGGTTCCGTCTTCGTATACACCACGATCAGATCGGCGTCGGGCCCGTTGGTGATCCACATCTTGGACCCGTTGAGCACGTAGCCGCCGCCCACTGCCCGCGCCGACGTCCTCATGCTGACCACGTCGCTGCCGGCCCCGGACTCGGACATAGCCAGCGCTCCCACCTGGGTGCCCGCGATGAGACCTGGCAGGTACTTCTGCTTCTGCTCCGGCGAGCCGTTGAGCTGCAGCTGGTTGACGCAGAGCTGCGAGTGTGCCGCGTAGCTGAGGCCGATGGACCCGGACGCCCGAGAGATCTCCTCCATGACCACGCAGTGTGCCTGGTAGCCCATGCCGAGTCCACCGACGTCTTCGTCTGCCGTGATGCCAAGGAAGCCCGCTTCGCCCATCTTTTGCCACATCTCATGCGGGAATGCATTGCTCTTGTCCGTGTGCGCTGCGACCTCCTCTGGGATCTCTCGGCGGGTGAACTCCTGCACCCGGTCTCGTAGCTCCTCCAAATCCTCGCTCGCCGGCGCTTCAAAGCCCTTGGGGTGCTTGGACGAGTGCAACCGGGACTGGATGGCGGGGAGGGTCACGGCGGGGCGCCATAGTCGAGCGGTGACAGGCCGCGCAAGGGCTCTTACAGTTCGCAAGCTTGCCATTGTGTCTGGAATCTCGTAGGAGTTTGTGAGGAAGCAACGTGCTTGTGAGAATTCAGATTGATCCTGGACGTCCGAGACCTGTGATTACACGTAGTCGTGCCGAGGACATACTGGTGGCCAGGCGAAGCGGGCCGTAGAAAGCCGCCCTCGGCTTGCGGCGGGCGCTTACCCCAGGTTTTAGACGTCATAAGCTCGGCCTTAGCAGCCTCCCTTGCCCGGCAAAGCCATACTTTTTCCCCGAGATGCCCTCTTCGACGCAGAAATTTCCAGAGTAAACGCAAGTCTGCAAGCTGTAACGACGTCTTTGGAATGTCACTCCCTCGTTCATCTCGCCAGGCCCTGCGGCTGGGCGGCCAATTCGGCCGTCAACGCTGCCAGGGCCGCTACCAACAGTTGCGGGCTGTGGCCAACCTCACCCCGCCTCACCAGGCCGCTGCCATCTCACGGCTCCAGAGCAACGTCGACCCGTCGTCGGATGAGTTCAAGGAGAACGAGCGGCAGATGAGCGAGGTCATGGTCCGCATGCAGGACCTGGCGCGCAAGATCCAGCAGGGCGGGCCGGAGAAGGCCAGGCAGAAGCACATCGCCCGCGAGAAGATGCTGCCGCGGGACCGCGTCACCGCATTGATCGATCCAGGCACGACCTTCTTGGAGCTCTCTCAGCTGGCGGGCTACGAGCTGTATCCAGAGGTGGAGGTGCCCGCGGGCGGCATCATCACGGGTGTTGGTGTTGTCGAGGGCGTCACCTGTGTCATTGTCGCGAATGACAGCACCGTCAAGGGCGGCACGTACTATCCGATCACGGTGAAGAAGCACCTGCGAGCGCAAACAGTTGCTCGTGAGAACAAGCTACCGTAGGTCTGCCCGGTAATTGTCTCTTCATGCGGCGATATTAATAGCCTTCAGATGCATCTATCTCGTCGACAGCGGCGGCGCTAACCTGCCCCATCAGGCAGACGTCTTCCCTGATGAAAATCACTTTGGCCGCATCTTCTACAACCAGGCTCGCATGAGCTCTGAGGGCATCCCCCAGATTGCGGTAGTCATGGGACCTTGTACGGCCGGCGGCGCATACGTTCCGGCCATGAGCGACGAGAACATCATCGTGCAAGAGCAAGGGCACGTCTTCCTCGCCGGCCCGCCTCTCGTCAAGGCTGCGACGGGCGAAGTCGTCAGCCATGAAGACCTAGGCGGCGGGAAAATGCACTCGTCGGTCTCGGGAGTGACAGACTACCTCGCCGTAGACGATGCCCACGCCGTCGTGCTGGCTCGGCGCTGCATCAGCAACCTCAACTGGCCTGTGAGGTCCCCAAACACCCAGCCACCCAAGTCTACCTTCTCCGAGCCGCTACATAACCCCGAGGAACTCATGGGCATTGCCTCTACTAACTTGCGTAAACCCCTCCCTATCCGGGAGGTCATTTCGCGCATCGTCGACGGGTCCGAGTTCTCCGAGTTCAAGCACGACTTTGGCACCACGCTTGTGACGGGCTTCGCCGAGATATACGGCCACAAGGTTGGCATTATTGCCAACGATGGCATTCTCTTCGCCTCTTCGGCGCTCAAGGGTGCGCACTTCGTCGAGCTCTGCACGCAGCGCGGAATCCCGTTGGTGTTCCTGCAGAACATCGCGGGCTTCATGGTGGGCTCACAGTCGGAGCGCGACGGCATCGCCAAGCACGGCGCCAAGCTGGTGACGGCTGTGGCGTGTGCAGGTGTGCCCAAGTTCACCGTCGTCGTCGGCGGCAGCTACGGCGCGGGCAACTACGGCATGTGCGGGCGCGCGTACTCTCCGCGCTTCTTATGGATGTGGCCCAGCGCGCGGATCGGCGTCATGGGCAGCGAGCAGCTGGCTTCCGTCATGGAGACGGTTGGACAGAAGGCCGATCCGGAACTCCAGGCGCGGATCGAGCGGGAGAGTGACGCCACGTACTCGTCAGCGAGGATATGGGTGAGTTTTGAATCGTGCTCTTGTTTGTGATGATAGTTGCTGACTTTGGTACAGGACGATGGCATCATCCCACCGCAGCATACGAGACGGTATCTGGGTCTAGGGCTACAGGCCGCTATGGGTGGGAGGAACGAGGTCAAGGCGAGTGACAGCAAGTTTGGCATCTTCCGGATGTAATGGGTCAGAAGTGATCAGGATACTTTCCTGTTGTAAGCTCTTTTGGCGTTGTAGATACGGCTTAGAGACTCAAAAACTCTAGAAACCGGTTTCATGATTCGAATGAGTAAGGCCATGTGTGCTGTTCCCGTTCAAATGAATCCCGATCTAGTAGGCTTGATTATGTTGTCTTAGCGTCATGATATTACTGATAGCTTTTAAGAAAGGATAGACAGATGGCATGAAAGGCACGCTACAACTTCCTCACAGTAAATGCTGTACTGCGGTATGGCGATTGTTCGAGCTGTTCTCACTCGTCGTCAAGTACTTCCGAGTTGTTCACACAGTAATAACCAAATACGGCATTTACTGCAACGAAGAAAGACATGCTAATTACCGATCACAATCCTCTTAGAGACCTCAATGTAGGCTGAGGACACCCACGAAATGAAATTTTCGTATATACGCTCAGAATAACTGATGTTCCTTCGTTGTTATGTCGTCTCGCTACAACGCAAGGAATACGTGAAGTCTACATTATTGTTCAAGATCGTTTGCTCCAGTCCACTGTGATATCTCTCCATCATGTTGAGCGCTGTTTTTATTTGACACGTATTACTAGGCTCTGCTTTATTGAGACAGACAGACAGACCTATAATCATCTTAGTCTTTGCTTTCAATTACTCTCTTCCGGTCATAGTAGATAACGATACGGCTAACCCAAGTGCACAAGCGAAGAGCTACAAGATCAGCCCGTAGTATTATATAATCCTAGAGTTTTCTTCAAACAAACTACTATGTGAGGTGGTATGGTCTTCTCTATTGGTAAAAAAAAGGGGAAACGCTTCTAGGGTGGTATATTTCCTCCTCTAGAACAGCAGTTAGTCGTGACGGAACTGGTGAGTCCAGGGTTTACCGTGAGGCATCGCTTGTCCTCCGCAAAACTACGTGCCTGAGTATGTTCTATTAAGAACAACGAGTCAGTCTTTTTTTGTGGATTTGGTAACGTGGATTTAATTATCGTACTCTAAGCTGATCATATGGCTGGCTGAACGAGAGGCAATGACGAGGGAAACTGAAAAACACTGTCTCTCCATGAAGAAGTCATCTGGACGAGGCAAAAGCGTACGTTAGCACGCGGCTCAGTAATTGCTTCCTCTTTAGAGAGTTTTTAGCAGAACGGTGTTCCATGGGTGGATGGTGACTTTCGTGGCTTGGTTTGACTTCCTCCTGCAATAACACGTAGTTTGGTTTGAAATATGCAAGCTCAATCTTGGAGGCCCTGACAGACACAGCAGAATCCGCAATGTAAGCCGGATTAAACAACAATTTTAATCAAATTCAAGTAAAAACATTTCCTAAATTAGTTAAGGCAAAATGACATAATGTGCCTAATTTTCTACTACATTTGTGATAATTCTTTTATTGCTTAGGGTAGCTTGCTCAGCAAGTTACAAACTCCGTGCGTCGTTCGACTTCAGCAACAATAATCTGAGCGCCAGCTTCATTGATAGTACGTAGACTCAGAGTGAAAGGACCGCTTCAGAACTGGAAGAACAAATCGTGTTTACTATTGCAAGTGGAGTAAGGTGCCATGAAAAGAGCGCATCCATTCCGCCGAGTCTTCTGGAGTCATTGCAGAAGGATCTCTTACCCGAGATCTGTGGTGTTGGTCCTGATGGCACCATAATGACGATCTTACATGTCTTATTTCCTTGCTCGCATGGAAAGCCCTGCTAGTGAGATGACATGTTTTTGAATAATTGCTCTGATATTAATTTCCGTAAGGACGTGTCGACAATGAAGCTAATTTTCATTGAGCAAGGCAAGTTGCAGGAGCTTGGTCAGCTTCTAGAGAACGCTGTGTTCGCGATCTGAACCATGCCCAACCCGTGTCTACGTGTCTGGGGCAGGTTGGATCGCGTACCAAATGCATATCCAAGTTTACCAAGATTGAAGTGAGCAACTTGCAAGATGTTGGACCAAGCAGCGACAGCGTTGAGGGTTGGGATTGGGCATGATTGGGTCAAGCCTGGCGCAGTCTGAGACCCAGTCAGCTGCGGTAAAAAAAGGATCTTGACTAACTCCGCTGCGACAGGGGCGTATCGAAACCAGCCAATAAGGGAAGCGATCGACACCAGATCTCACAAGGTGAAACAGGACATGGCAGGGGCCGGTGTCGTAAGACGGCCACGTCGGCGCCGGTTTCTGCAGCGTGGTAATTACTACCGGACGTATGCATTGACTTCGTGGTCGCCTGCTTTGTATACGCAGCAGAGGCAATTCTTCCGTTGGGGGGATGCAGGATTCGAAATGGGCGAGCCGGGTTCAGGATCCGCCGCTTCGGGATCGGAAGCAGCAGACTCAGGACCCTTCATTTTAGTCGGTATTTACGAAGTACGATGGGCGGATTGCTGTAGCCTGTGTGCTTTCGTGAGGCGAGATTAAAGGTGCTGGCGGCATCGTTGGGTGTCGAGCATAGACGAGCATAGATGAGCAGTGACAAGCATTCGACAGCGTCTAGTGCTTGGGAAGAGATTGACACGACGGCCTTGAGGGAGCACGAGTCGAGTCGACGGGATGGCTCGCCTTGACGGTCAGCTTCTGGTTTGCCAGTCTTTCTGCTCCTTGAGCGGTGGCGTGGCTGAAGCTGAGTTAGCGGAGGCGTTGGTAGCTGCGCCGGCGCGGAGGATGGAAATGGGGCGTCGTTTGACGAGGCCGTTGGAGCTTCGCCTACGAGTCGGGTGCTAACTAATTAAGTGATTCATTAGCACAAGCGGGCTGAGCGGAGGCGAGTTGAGACTGAGCGAGGGCCAAAGTTGTTGGGAGTTGTGGGTCAGCAGCGATGGAGGGATGATGGTTGAAGAGACGGATGAGATTGGATCGGATCCAAAAGTGATGATGTGGTTGACGAGCGTACTTAGGTAAGTATGTACATTGGAGGTGTCGTGCATCACCCTCGGGCAGTTGATGCTTTGGTGGATGCCTTGGGGGCCAGTGCCCTGCAGATGGGACGTATGTACCTAGGTATTCACTGTAATGGACCGCATCATTGGTGTTAGATCGGCGGCAGGGCCCTGGAACACCTCCAGTCAATGTCTAGCATGCTTCCATCGTAGAGGAGAGCACTTATGACGACGGAAGATGGGGAGAGAGACACGACGCAGAGAAGATGACTGCCAACGGCTTTCCCATTGATTCCCACTGATCAGAACCCCGTATGCAGGGGCATCCTGGTCACCCGGAATTGGTCCTCAAATGGGAGCCGTGGACGAAGCTGCAGGCCAAGATGCGGCGCTAGTGTTTCCGTTTGAGAGTTTGCCCGTGCCACTAATTATCCACCAAGTTCCCAATGCTTAGAGCAGCCTCATTGGCCCGTCGCTCGGTGCTCCAGGTTCGAGACGGGGTTTGGTGGAATTTCAAAGTCAGTGGCTTGCCCGCCCGCGTGGGCTGTGGGGAGCGAGTGCACTGCACCAGCGCAAAACGGTCGCGCGCGGGCTTTTGCTCCCCCCTTCATCTCTGGTAGTTGAACGGCCCGTTACCACGCGCTTGGGTTTGGGATGCCAGCACGGGTGCCAACACTTCTCGTTTTTCTCTGTCGGTGTGCTTGATTGTCTTTCGGTGGATCTGCGTGGCTTTTTTCCCCAGTGCTCTAGAAGCCTTGAACCTTGCAGCGCCGTATTGGAGCCCGGGGGTTGTTGATGAATGATGGAATAGGTGCATGCGAAATAGATGAAAGTGGTGATGTCCCGGTCCCGTAGGAGTTCCGAAATGGGTCCCCGTTATCGACGGAGTCAAGGTTCATCGTCCCTAGGTAGGCAGGTAGGCAGGTACGCTTGGCATGGGCTTGCTGGTGCACTTGAATTGTGAATCGCTGTTTTGTCCTCTGTGTGTCGTGCCGTCGTCCTCAGCCCCATCCGCAGCCTCACACCACAACACGCTCTCTCCCTATTCGTACTCCCTCACTTCCTCTCCCTCTATCTCTCTTTTCCCTCCTCACCTTTCACACGCACCGTTTCGTGTGCTCCCCCCTCTCTGCTTCGACTTGAGCTGTCGTTGCCTGCGCGCCATTCATTTCGTTCTTCTTCTTCTTCTTCTTTCTCCCAACAGCACGTCTGCTCTGCCGTCCTGAGGACAAGGCGACTGACTGACTGCTCTTTCTACCGTTCGCGACACCAAACTCCGCCGCCACACGAGAACCTGCCCTGACCGATAAGAAACTGCCTGGCCATCGCGGAAGGAGCAAGGAATCCCAACACGCCCCGGCCCCAGACTCAACTCTCGTACTCTGACCTCGTACTCACTTTCGCCCTTCGTCGTCGTCTCTCATCTTGCACCTCGCCATATCCCGGCTTCCGCTTTCGACGCCCTCCCAGCATCTCCCGACTGCTCCCACCCCCCCTCTCCCCGACGCAAGTCTGAAACACGGCCTCTGGACTCGTCTTTTCCGCCGTCGCACTGCTTATTGCTCACTGCTGTGCTGCCCAGCCCATCATCCCTTCCACTGCATCTTCTCCCCTGGACCGTCGTCCTCCACCGCTGCGCAGTTGACCTTGCCGCTGTCGTTCATCGTTGATCGGCCGGATCCGTTTCTGTCGTTCGTTGCGAAACCCAGCTCTCTCCTTTCCTCCTCTCCTCTTTCCCTTCTCTCTATCAACCTTGCGTCACTCTGTTGGACCTCTCCCCGGCAAATCGTCCACTGAGACTTGACACCTTGCCAGGTACGTGACCCTTGTGACCCTTGTCTTGCCTTGCCTCACCTTGCTCTGGCTATCAGCCTTTCGGCCGACCAGGGGTTGTGTGTGGTCTCACCCCAAGCGACGTCTCCGAGTCGTCTTAGCAGCTCTCACTATCCCAGCTTCTCACTCTTCTGCGACGACGTCCCCACTGACTCCTTTCCCTTCAGGTCTTTTCTTTCTCTTTTGCGTCGTCTGAATCGCATCTCCAACGACGCCTGGTTTCGCCGTACCAAAGGTTATTTTACCTTGATTCTATTCTTCTTACCTTCGTTCACTCGTTTCTTCTTCGTTTCGACATCTCTCATTTTTGTCTCTATTCTCTTCTTTCTTCATTCCTTTCTTCCCTTCGTTACCGGACTTGACGCGAAATTACCCTGCCTTACCGCTGTGCGACCTGACCGACTCCAAAAGACGACTTTCTTCATGTTGCGGAACTCCAGCCAACTCGACTAGACGTCGATTCAACCAGATACGAACTCCGGAGTCCCTATTTTCTCATCGGTGCCCACATTTCCGAGTGCCACAAGCCGCCCAGTCCTTGCACCTATTACTTGCACTCCCTGCAACGGGCCGGCTTCTTGCATGCAGAGTTGTACTCTACACAGGAACATTTGCGTCACCGACTTTTGATGCGGCTTTGATTTACCATAAAGGGTCCAAATGAGCCAGTCGTACCATGAAGGAGAGATGGACCAGCCAGTAGCACATTCAGGTTCCGTCAAGAGAGCCCGAGAAAGGGCTCTGGCTGGCCTCCCCAGAACCACACCTCCACCAGCTTATCAACAAGACATGATGGACGATGCACCTCCCGGTGATTTGAGGCCTCCTCCTCGCCGTCCCATGGCGGCGCAGTCTGCTGGTCAACAGCGGATCCCCAAGATCAGAGCGCCTGGGATGGAGGGGAGAAACCCCAACGGCGGTCCAACTATCTCGAGGCCAACACAGGTGCCGCAATGGCCGTTGACAGGCCCTCCATTGACAGCAACAAATCAATCTGAATCCGAGCCCTACCGGCCGCCTCCAGGAAGACCACAGCAGGCTCCTCAACGACCCCCACGACCTAGTCAGGTTCCGTCCATGCTGGATCAGTCACGTCTCCAGGACCCGACACCGGTCTTCCTCAACCCAGATGCTGACTACTATGCGGACAGCCCCACGAGCCCTTCTTCACAGACTTCGTCTGATTTGGGAGAGCTTCACGACTTCCCGGCTCCCGGAAATTCGAATTCAATAGGACAGCAGAGGAGGAGTGCCAACTTAGGCCCTCCTCCATCTTCCAGGAGAGGCGCTTCTTCTTTCTATTCTAACCCATCCTATGTTTCCCCCATTCCCGAGGAGAGCCTTGCCTCCAAGTCGCACGGATCATACGCTTCAAGCGCAGCCATGCCCGACAGCTGGCCAGCAATTTCCCGCGAGGCCAGTCCGACATTTTACGACGAGACCGATACCGAGAAGAGCCCAGGCTCGGTGTACGACGAGTTCCACGACGAGAGCAAACTGGTTCGCAGTGCCAGCATCGGTAAGCGAGGCAAACCTGCTCTTGTTACGACCAAGTCCAGTAGCAGCTCTGCCGAGAAAAAGGCGCAATCGCCTGCAATGCCCTTCGGCGTAGGAAACGACCATTCCGACCAGAACTCTTGGATTGCGATGTCGACGCCTAACCCGCCGGCACCGGATGAATCCAGGACACTCAGCCCGGATGCTATTCTCGGGGCCTACGCAGCTGCCAGTGCTACTGATCTGGCAGAGAACCGAATGAAGAGCCCGTCCCCCCATCCCCCCCCACCCCAGGTGCTGCCCCAGCCGCCGTTCAACCGACTGTCAGCTATTAGACGACCGCCGAGATTGGATATCGATGCTGTGAGAAGCGCGGAGGAGCGAGGCAGCATTACTAGTTTGCCGGATCTAATTAGACGAGCAACGAGGCTCGCTTCCATGATCGACCGAGGCCGCAGACCTGCGAGTCGGTTTGGGGACCTGGGTGACTATCTTGACGAGAAGGCCCAGGTTCGTGGCGGCGAGAAGGAGAACTCTGGTAGATATCCCCAAACCCTTCTGTGCTGCCATAACTATATATGGCATGAGAACGTGGAATAACTGACACGAGATAGGATTGTCAGACATGTTAAACGCCTTCCCTCCTCCAGCTGCCCAGGGCGACCGGCAGAGCCGGGGATCATGGTTCCGAACTACGTCTTGGCCGCTTGCACCCAGCCGCCAGGACGGCCCTTCACGATCCAACCTTCGAAACATGACCCCGCCAGACGAGGGTGGCCGCCAGAAGCGCCGCAGATGCTGTGGCTTGCCCGTGTGGGGTTTCACGTTACTCCTGATCCTGCTGCTCGGCGTCGTCGCTGCTGCCGTCTTCGTCCCCCTTGAGTTCTTCGTCTTCAAGAACCTGGTCAACAAGGACAGCTCTAGCTCTGAGCTGACGCAGTGCCAAGAGTCGCTGGTTTGCCAGAATGGAGGTAGCAATGTCATTTCGCAGGGCACGTGCTCTTGTATCTGCACAAACGGATTCACTGGCTCAGACTGCAGCACCGGCGGGAGCGAAGGCTGTACGACTACTGACCTGGTCTCCTCCGTGGATGAGACTATCATCAGCAATGTCACGCTTGGCAAGGCCATCCCTCGTCTCATCGCTAACAGCAACTCGAACTTCTCTATCCCGCTCTCCGGCACCTCCGTGCTCGCCAAATTCAACTCGGGAGACCTCTCGTGTATCGCACAGAACTCGCTTGTCACTTTCGACGGATCGTCGTCACGGAAAGGTGAGGCATCTGACAAGGCCGAGTCTAATAGCGAAAAACTCGTGCTCGATGAGAGAGCGCCGAGCGTCACTGTGGCCGCGGCTACTACTGCTATCACCATTTCTCCCGATAGTGCTGCCACGACCTTGATTCTCGACGAAGGATCGGCCCCTGCGACCAAGACCGGCGACAGCTCCCAGACAACTTCCACAGCCGCCGAGGCTACGTCGACAGATGCCAGTGCAACACCGAGTGCAACATTTACAGTCACTGAAGAGGTTCTCGACTTTGCTCGCGTAGCAGTCCTCTATGTCTTACAAGAGCAGACTCAAGACAAAGCTGAGAGTGCTCAGACCAAGCTGGAACGTTTCTTCTCCCAGGCCAATGAAAGCTCTGGAGTGACGGATGGAAAGGCCTCGAACGTAGATATCGGAGGAGAGAATAGGGTCGACTTGGTGAACTACACGCTGAACATAGGGTCAGGGTCGATTGGTGGGAAAACCAAGCGCAATACGGCTGATGGACAGGGACTTGTTCTCGGTCATGGCCAACCCTGGAGTAACGCCCGACACGGTGGCTCGGTTATTTCAAACCGCTGACACAAGCATCTTGGATGCTGTACATACTAAGTGCATAGATTTATGCATCTTCCTATGATGATGCCAACAAACTGCATTCTTTGATTGCCTGGGGCATAAATGCAATGAGCCTGACGGGGCCAGGCCATGGGTGGTAATGATGCAAGACAGGAAACGGGTTTGACGAGGAAGCAAAATCTTGTATAAACATTTCAGGAGCCCTTTTTTACATTCTATTCTATTCCCCCCCCTTTTTGTTCAGCATGTACAACTCGCGAGCGAGATTAGCGTGTGCGTTACCGGGAGGTGAAGGCAGATAGCTAGCTTCGCCCTTCTATGGTAGAAATGAGATTCTAATCAACCTACGAATGCGCTGTGCCCTTTTATATTCGAGAGGATCTTGATGGATATATTTCTTTACGCTTTTCATGGCTTCCCTTTGACTTGTAGACCGTATTCGTCTCGGTGCCTCTGATGCTTGTTTGAATGGGGATGACCTCTTCCCTCCCGTGTGTCGCTCGAATCCTAGCTCGTCTTCACGGCAGGTAAAAGACCTCCTCAACGGGCTTCCACCAGCTCGGCTCGCCGGCCTCGGAGCTCACAGCCCCGGGCACGAGGCTTTCCTGCCAGCCGTCGGTCATGCGCCACCACTCCCGGACCCGCGGGTTGGCGGCCATGAGGGCCATGTCGGCGGCGTAGTCGGAGCCGACGTAGCGGAACGAGGCGAAGAGGATGTTGGTGGTGTCGTCGAAGAAGATGCTGTCTGCATGTATGTAGGTGATCGATCTGTCAGTTTTTTCATTGTCCCTTTTTTACCCCGCGAGGGGAAGAGAGAAAAACGAACATTCGGCGATGTTGCACTGCTTGATTTGCGCTAGGACGTCGGGCCATACTTTCGCGTGACAGGCGCGATACTCATCGAGGTGTTGGGGCTTGAGCTTGACGATCTGCGCGAAGCGACGGGCGGTTGGCGCCGGTTGTGAGGACGGCGTAGACATGGTTTCTGCGGGTGTTTGTAGTTGGGAAATCACTAGGAAAACAAAAAGACTAGCCAAAAGTCAGAAACCACCACGTTCTGTTATATATCACTCGCTGGGAGCCTAGGTATATATTGGGGTGTGGAGGAATCGCCGGCCTCGGGGTGCAATACAGCGAGATGTTTGCGAAACCCCGCACTCGTGGAAACTAGAAGCCTTCATCGTCATCTAAGTGGACCAGCTCTTCCATTGATATGCTCCCCCATTAAACCCCCAAGGCCTTAGTATCCGCATTGTGTTAGTAAATGCACATCATCTCTCACTATCCGCTCCAATCCCCCAAGAGCCTCAACCCGCGTGGGGGTGGGTTGAGGGAGGGTTCGTTCTTACCACCTAGGAAGACTATAAGAGACAACACGAGCCTACTTCTAACAAGCACACCACATATGAAGATGATCAATCTGGTTTATTTCGCTTTATATGTAAATGAGAGTAGGAGGTATTGAAAACGGGTTTGCCAGTTGCAAGAGAGAGGATGATAGCAAGACCGAAGTCATTGCACGAATAAGTAAGCCGGGCCTGTCGAAGCATCTGTCCATCCAAATCACACCATTCTGCAACCCTGTTGGTCCATGAACGCCGGATTTCCTAACTTGACATGCAAGTACACTCCCTTGGTATCAGCCCTTCTTCATTGTTTTCGTAATGTTTCCTGTTCCCTTTCATTCCTCTATCCGGGTTTGATCAGTCTGGTTGTGGCCCGCAGACCAGTCTCATGTGACTCATGAGATCCGGCACTTATCGAGTATGATTGAGGGCATTGTCCTAGTTTCGGGATTCGTCATCCTTGTATTCAGGAGCGGCGTCTTGATGAGTTATGAGACCAGCCTTCTCCTCGTCGGCAGTAATGAACTCGATAATGTCCATCTTGCGGTCACCAGGTACAATCAGGGCAACTTCTTGGCGCTCACCCCTGATTAGTTTCATGACGCGGATGGCGAGGGTGCCAAGGAACATGGCCAAACTGGACTTAATTAGCATAGATGAGGTGAGAGAAGTGAGGGTGTGAACATACATGGCAACGCCAACACCGGCAGTGATGCCCATAAGAACAGGCAAGAAGATGTAAGAGGTGATGTGCTTCAACACATTCAGCGAGTGATGGTGATGAGACTTGTGCTCGGAGTCGCCATGCTCCTTGTGATCCTCCTGGGTGAAGCCGGTCTCCTCCTCAGCGTTGTCCTGATCGTGCTGGGCCTTGTGGCCGTGGCGCATTCCGCCACAACCCTTGCTCTTGAATGAACCCTTGACACTCTGCCAAGCATGATCGATCATTGTAGGGACACGACACCACAATGACGTGCACATGGCACCAGCGTTGTCCCTCTGTGATTCAACGACGTCGATACTGCCGATGAGAATATCTCCCTTGGGGGCCTTGACCAGCTTGACCTTGACGAGGGGAACACCTTCGACAAAGCGATCGCCAACCTCGATGACCAGGAGTTCCACGGCGATGACCTCGAGGTGCTGACTCTCATCCATACCCTCGGGCCGCACGGCAAGACCGTATCCCAGCCTGCGGTCCTTGCTCTTTCCATTTCCCTTAACAACGGCGGCGGACAGATCACCCTGCCAAGGATCGGCGTTAGGGTACAGTTCGAATCCGTTGAGCATCAGGCGAGTGTCGTCCTCCACGGTGAAGTCCATCTTCAGGTGGGTGTCGTGGCCGCGGCACTGAGAGCAGGGAAGATCGACGGTCTGGGTGAAGGCGGTAGCCGGGATGTCGTACGACTCGACGTCGATGGGCAGGGTGCGGAAGATGCCATCGTCGTTGTCCTTGGTCTCGGGCACGATGAGAATGGCGGCGGCCGAGGCCGCGAGCAGGGGCTGTCTGAACAGCATGATTGCGATAAGGGCGTCAAGTTCGATGAAGATGATAGATTTGTGTTGAGCTCTTTGGCGATGATAGTGTTGATGGTTGATGGATGATGGATGATGGATGATGGATGATGGATGATGGATGATGGATGATGTAAGAAGTAGAAATATGCCGGGGATGGAATGAAACAGAGAAGAGAGTTTGGTGGTGGTGGTGCGGTTGAAGAAGGTACGGATGGCGGAACGTGAGTGGTTGCTGCCTTCGCTTTCGCTCTGCCCGTCAGGCGCCGGATGGCTCGGTAGGTGGCGGTAGCGACCGCTTTCAGCAAAGCGCCGGGTGGCCCACTCGACGACCCTGTCAGGATTGTCGCTAAATCTGGGGGTAGAATCCACAAAGGTACGTACTTTGCATCGGCCGTGCCTGGGAAGGAGGGGTCAATGGGTCCATCAATGAATGGGTCTATCAATGAGTGCTGGAACAGTTAGTAAGAACTTGAAGAGATGGAAACCTGAGGCATGACACTTCCAATCACCCAAGGTTCGCGAGGCTATACTGCAAACGTTACATGTTACAGATGTGTCTTATTCCCATCCGTACTTCGTACATAACTTACACAGCAAGGGAAGACCAGTCTAGACAATGGCACGACCCTCGTTCCTCGCCTCTGTTTCAGGAGCCGCACTCACACGACTTCGGATTGGGCCGTCGTTGCTGACATGTAGAAACACCACCTAAATTTGTTGCCTCGACTGCCACTGGTTTCCCACTTCACACCTCTTGCGACTCAAACTTGAATCACTCATGGTTCCACGGCGGACAAACTTAAAGTGCCAATTCCAGGATGGTTCGTAAGTAGCTCACAAGTGGTATTGTCTCTCTCGTCTTTCTTCAGGCAACTCAATTCAATGCAGCCTCACTCCATCCATATTCCATCCTGGACTCTTACATCTAGCATCGATTTGCTACCATTCGCAGATCCCCGATCCAGCTGGTTAAAACTAGCGAGGCTTGATAAACAACCCGGAGTCCGTCCAAAAATACATCGCCAGGGGAGGGAAACAAACCCTAGACACCTTGTTTCGAGTCAAGGAGTCACGGCATTAACAATAACAAAAGCACGACTCCGTCCTGACCAGACAGGTTCCTCACGTCTCTTCTTCCTTGATTTCGGGGCGCTGCCAGATGCTCTTGACCTTGGTCAAAGCCATCTCCCACCGCAACCTCCATTCGCTTCGCGGGAGAAGGTCTCCGTCCCTCGTTCCATCGCCCAGCTTCGTCGTGTTGTGGTGGCGGTGGATAGGCGAGTCCTCTCCACCCCAGGGGAAGTTGGGATCATCAGGCAGTCTGTCCTCCGACGACTTCTTGTCAGTGGGCACTGGGTACATAGGCTTCCCGGAATTCCATTCCTCGTCGCTTCTCGTGATGGTCTCCAACGTTGTTGGCAACGAGTGCCCTGGTTCACGTTAGTCTCTTTTCTATACGACGTCAACTCGCCTCACTTACCGTTCGATGTGAACGGCCCTGTAGCGTTAGCCCATCGCGATGAAGTGCATGTGCTCTTGGTGCTAGTTGAGTTGCAAGTCGAGGTTGAACTGGGCGCAGGTGGAGAAAAGGACCACGGTGGGACTGTCCCGCCGGCCGAGTGGGTACAATTCGTCGTAGAGTAAGTCGTCGACAGCGTTGTAACATCCGAATAAGGTGCTGAGTGCGTGCATGTTGACGACGTGGTAGACGTGCATGAGCTGGTTCTGTTCGTAGCCCTCACGGTGTGTGAACAGGTCGACGACATATTCCATTTCGAACTCCACGTGCTGGGCTCCCCACTGGTCTGGACGGTGATGTACGAGTCCGAAATGGTGGAGTTCTGCGTAGAGAGCGGACCTGTTGCGGACTGTGAGTCCGTCGTTGATGGTCCGATGGTGATCCACGGCGGCGTCGGGCTAGTAGAACTTGCCGAGTCGGTGGCGTTGGCCCGATCGCTGGTCGACGTCCCAGCTGGTCTGGAGGGAGGAGGCGGAGATCCAGAACCCGACGGGGTAGCGGTGCCCGAAGTTTCCGAGAGCCCCGAAGTGGTGTTGGTCCAGATCGGGGAGCTTGTTGCCGCGGACGAAGTTGGCACAGCGCCGCCGGATACTATCGAAGTCCCGGACTCCGTCATCAGAGTCGAGACGAAAGAACCGCTGACTGTCCCCGTAGGCCCGGGGGAAACGATACTTGAGTTGCTGACGGGGAATAAGGATGTGCTCGAAGAACCCGACGAGCTTGGGCCAGTTGTGAGAGTCAACGGGATCGAACTTATCCGAGACCCTCCAATAGTAATACTGAACGTGCTCATTAGGCCGGATGAGCTGATTCCCGTCCCTTGAGGGATTGTCAGGGTACTGGAGTTTGAGGACTTTGGGTAAGGGGGTGTGCTTGTCCCTAAAGGTGACGAAGAAAACCCGGTCGACGCACCGGACATGGAGAAGTTAGACGTCACTGAAAGAGGAGGCCCTCTAGATATGGTGAAAGTCAAAGAAGTAGGGAAGGGGAGGGGCAGTGGGATACCGGTTCCTGAAAAAGTCCCAATCATGGTAGAGTTGGATGGGAATGGCGGCAGGCTCGTCTGAATTGTGAGAATGTTAGTCTCCCCAGATCCGGAGATGGACGCGGTGGTAGTAACATTGGTAGGGAAAGGAATAGGCGGCGCATTTGTTCTTGAGGGCATCCCAGTTGATGTCATGCTGCTAGAGTTGCTAAAGCCGCTGGCAGGGATATTGGTGACCGTGGAGTTTAGAGTCAACGTGCTCATGACTTCTGTGACAGTGCTGGGCACAGACAGGGTTGAGATTTCGGTAGCATTCCCAGCTGGACCCTGAGTTAAAGTCGACGTTCCCGTTCCTGGTGCTGACGCTGTAGAGAACGTCGAGTTTCCGGTCCAGTGAGGCCCAGTGGTTGAGTTTGAGGAGTAAGTCATGGATGTAAGTTCAGTTATTCGGATGTCCGAAAGAGTACTTGTGGGCCACAATGTGACATCAGTCGCGTTCGGGAGACTAACTGTGTTTCCCACACCACTGATACTGCCATTGAACCCGGACCTGGTGGAGGAAGAAGTCACAGAAGTCCCAAGATCCAAACTTGTGGTTGTCTGCCCACCAATCGTGGAGTTGGTGGGGAAAGGGATAGGGGGGAAGTTAGAACCTCTTGATATGCTCAACGAGGTGATCGAGGTATTCACACTTGGAGGCACAGAGAGCAAGGTCGAGGTCACCATGGATATGGTTGGATCAAGTCCTGTAGAAAATGTGGTGTTGCGTCTGAAGGATGTGACGGTTGACATCCCTGCAGATCCAGACCTGCTTCCATTCATGCTGGTGATGGTGATGTTTGTAGGAAGTGAAAGGGTTGTCCATTCTCCTCCCACGGTAATGCTTGGAACACTCGTTATTCCTGACGTCGAGCCATTTCCGGAAAGTGACGCGGATGTAGTCGGCAAGGAGGTGAGAGAGGGACCACCTGTGCCTCCACTGAATGAAGTCGTCGAGTTCGTTGGGAAAAGTGGCGTCGAGGTCGTGGAAAGCGACATAGTAGTTGAGGCTGACCCGTTTTGTGATATGCTTGACACAATCGTTGGTTCCGGAGTCCCAGGCTCATCTAGGGTTATGGTTGACCAATCCGAGGGGTTAGTTGTCCCTCTAGAAGCAGAGGGGAAGGATGAAGAGCCTTGGGTCACGCTTGAAACATTGGTCTGCGTGAACGCCGAGGACGTGTTGAATGATGCTGTCGAGCTGTTGGACCCCGTGGTCATGGTGTCTGTGGGTGTGAAGCCGCCTGGGTAGATAGTGATGATTGAGCCTTCCGTTGTGATCACAGTCGCAGTTTGTGAAGTGGCATTGGTAGGAAGTGCCGTGGAATTCATAACAGTTGGTTGAAGAGTCTGAGTTATTGCAGCAGTGATGGACCCAATCCCTGAGCTGCCGCCAGTGCTGGATGGTGCTGGAATGGAGAGGATGGATGAGTTGGTAAGAAACAGGGTGGACATCGGAACAGACGCAGATCCCCGTGAACTAGTGCCACCTGGTATGGAGCTGTTTGTCAACGGCAACGATGAGGCTCCTGAAACTGTAGTTGAAACCATCGGGCTAGACAATTGAGAGGAAGTGATAAGGCTCGAAGATGGATCAGTTCCGTTTGTGGGCAGGCTTGTCAAGCTCAAGGTGGCTGTAAATGAAAGTCTCGAACTGCTCGACGTTGCGATCTCAGATAGAGTCAAAGTCGCAGTGGCGGAGAACGACAGTGAAGAATTGCCAACAATGCTCGACGAGGCAGAAGTTACTGGGCGGCCAAGAGTGACACTTCCAGATGCACTAGAGATGCTGCTGGAAATAACCGAAGAACTCGGGCTTGTGGTATCGTTGGCTGCAGTCATGGATCTAGTCGCCGAAGCCGAATCACTCAACCAGGAAGTCGAGTTGCTCATCCCAGTACTGGATGCACTCGACAGCTGCGTGACAGTCATAGGCCCAGCAGTCGAGTTAGTAGCGGAAGAGACAATACCAGAGGTTCGCGAAGTTGTAATCTCGCCTGCCCTGTCACTTGTTTGAGTCGCGACGGTAATGGATGGCACCGTGCCGGACGCAGTAGGTGCTCCAGACCCAGTTCCCATGGTTGAGTTGCCAGTAGGAGCTGAGGAGTTTGTGGCTGGTGCAAACGTGGAAACTGAGCTGACCACCTCGGATGAAACGAGCGACGTCAAAGTCAAGGAGCCGCTGATGCTCGAAGACGATTCAACTGTAGGAGAAAGAAGTGTTAATGTGCTGAGCCCCGAACTCCCAGATCTCGAGATCGTCACAGTAATGTTCATCATGCGGGTGGTCGTAGTTGTAGTGTGAAGACCGGTCGAAAATCGAGTTTGTCCAGTTGAAGTCATCAAGCTTGACGAAGACCCGGTTTCGTTTGCAGAGAACGACACGGACTGGATTGACTGGGTTTGCTCTGCCGCAGACGAGGAGACTCCAGAAGAAACGCCTGTGGCAGTTCCACTTGACTCAAATCCAGCTGTCAGACTGGAGACCACTGAAATTGTCGATGTCATCCCAGTTTCCGTGCGGTTCGCGACGATGCCTGAAATTGAGCTTGCCGCTGAGTCGGTGGATGAGACAAAAGCCGAGGAAGACGCTGCCTGAGAGGATTTGTCGGTGACAGAGGACGACTGGTTCAAACTGGTAGTCATAGAGCTTTGATCTACACTCCGGGTCGTCTCTGGTGCAACACTCGAATCCACAGGAGTTGATGTCGTAAATATGGAGCCAGTGGCATCACTCAATGTTAAGTTGAGGCTTGAGGTTCGTGACCGGCTAACTGATAAAGAAGGTGGGAGAGTTGATGTACCAGATGTGGAATTCAGCCGAGAAGACGTAGTCAAGAAAGAATATCCGCTCGTTGTGCTATAGGATGTAGCAGTTGCTGAAGATTGAACCTCGGAGCCTGTCTCGGAGCCACTGGCAGTTGCCCCAGAAGTGGCGACAGAAATAGAACCAGTTGAGGTGACGGAAGACTCATTGCTGGAGAGCGTGGCAGAGCGAGTGGCACCGCCACCTTTGGCGCTCGAGAATGCAGTCTCGGCGGTGGTCTCTATCTCTGCTTCAGACGTGGCAGAGGCAGCAGAGTTATCAGTAGAGGCAGATGTAACCACCGACGAGGTATCCATGTCTGACATCTTTTCGGTCACAGTAGATTCTTGAGACTCCGACTTTGTGTTGCGGGACTTCGAAGTTGACTCAGGAGGAGGTTGTTCTGGAAGGTCTGTTAACATCTGAAGAGTAAGAACATGTAATGGTTAAGAGCTCACCGTAGCCAGACTCAGTGGAGGTTGTAGATTGACCAGTGTAGTATGGAGGGGGAGGACCATAACCGTAGTCCGTTGGCTCCTCGTCGCCGCGGTCTGGGTGGTGAGCATCGGAGCCATCATCCTTTCGTACAACACGGTTTCTGCTGTGAAGAACTGGAGCGTCGTGTGCAGCGGTGATGCCGGAGAGACACACCAGTAGCACCACAATCGACAGGAAGCCGACTGAGGGCAGTGCTAGGGCTCTCATGGTGGAAGATGATGAACCTGTGACTGTTGAGAGTTAGCACCAGGAGCACGCAGCACATGATCTGAGTAGGAGAAGGGACTGACCTAGGCTAGCTGGCACGGATAAAAGATAGTGTCGGAGAAACCTTGGAGGAGATCGAGAGAACTCCAAACGTGCCAAGACGGGAGTGACGATACAAAAGAAGGTGTTCCTTTGCCAAGAATCCTATAAAGGTATCCAGATGGTTGTCAACCAGTGTTGACACGCGAAGATGAAAAGAGACGCGAGATGAGAAAACGCGAGATGTGAGGAAGAGAAGGACGCGAGAAAGGAAAGAGAGAGAGAGAGAGAGAGAGAGAAAGAGAAAGAAAGAGAGGGAAAAGAGGGAGAGGGAGACGCGACCTGGTGGACGGTGCAGGCGAGAAGAAACGCGAGATGCTGTTACAGCTGGTGCCAACTGTCACGCAAAGACGACCAGCTGGCGAGGTCAGAAAAGAAAGAAAAGAAAAACGGAGCCCCTGATACCTTATAGTACACATTGACGGCTGCAGTGTCTGGCAGCCGTCTGTCGAGGCACCCCTGGCAGCCTATCACGACATGCATGCAACCAGAGCGCAGCTGGTAAGTGAAAATCGAGAAGCCTCGGAATGATTTTCTCACGCTCTGTCATGTGAAGCTGAGCGAGGAGTATTCTCTAAAGAAAACCTAGGCTGGTGAAACTCTTGACCCTAGAGAGGTTGCAGAAGAGCCTTCGTTCCATGGCATCCACGTATGCAACACACCCCTCGTAGGTCCCCGGTGATGCCTACCAAGGAGACGCCGACGAAGTCCGGATGAGGCGATAGGGGGGCAATACTTGAGTAAGTAGAGAACCCCTCGGATAGCAGAAGACTCTTGTGAAAGCGTTTCGGAACTCGACCTTCAAAGGGACGCCGCGTCTGAAGTGGTTGAGCACCAAGTCGGCAGCCTCACCTCTCGCCACAAGCCGGTGCTCGCCCCGTGTCGCGGTCTCAAGGCTCACGCTCCCTGCTTCAGTTACTATCCACCACCATCGAGATGCCACAAGACTGATCATGTCCAACTCGTAGCTTCTTATCTGAGTCTCGCCCTTGCCCCTGAATACCTCCAACAACTACTCCCCCCTTTTTTCTCCATCTCAGGAGAATGCCCTCGAAGCCTCGTTAACGAGGGGCCGTCCAAGCTGTTGCCACACCGTGACACGCAACCGGGCCAGGGAGTTCCCTCGCACAACGACGCCGTCGCTGTGTATCCGCGTGCAGGATCTGACCAACCCCGGCAATGTGCCTGACATTCGAGATCGCGGCCCCCGTCGCCTGCGCTTGTGTATCTGTCAGCACTTCAACACAACGGCCGCAACTCATGCACTTAGCCTTGGAACGCGAGGGGAGATGAAGCTTGCCGAGGTCTAATGGGGCGTTTGCTTGCTGCCAAATTGCACCTGTGTTTAATCGAGGAAGGACTGGAGCGCAACCCAACTCTCGCTTCGACCGCGGACTCGAATCCCAGGAGAATGAACACCTTGATTAAGAGTACCTACCTACCTTTCCTAGATGTATAAACCTTGATTAGCTAAACTAAGTCTTGGGAACACGTGGTTTGGACAGCCTTCAAGGTTTCCATTACCACGCCATATTAACAGCTACAGCTAGCTACCAGTATCCTGAGAGAACTCTGCACCCAGGTATCTGGATCGCAAGCTAGTTAACTTTTGCAGAAACAGAACTGTTGCGGGTATTCGAGGGTGTAAACCCTCCCACTAAACGAGTTCAAACTTGGAGGCCCTCAGGTGCATAGAAGATGGAAATGAAGGGTCGTCGTGTTTGTAGGACAAGACAATTCGCGAGGGCACAGAATCCGTGCGCATTCCAAACCTACACAAAGGCAACCCCATCTAAATTAGCGATGGCAAGTTCGAGCATCTCACTCGCAGGGCTCAGCTCACACAGGACCCAAAACCGGTCCGGTAAGTTCAGAATTGATTCCACTTTGGGGTATTGAGCTGGGCTGTGATCCTTCGCCTTCGGCTCCAGCTGCCTCGACTCGGATAGGCAAACAAGTGTTGCCGTCAATTTATTATCCTCGGTCCTGTTCCAGATAAAAACCGTTCCGTTGCACCAAATCGGCTACCTCCCGCCAAAATCCTTCACGCCGTTGTCTGACGGGCGTCCAACGCACAGAGTCATCTGCATAATCCCCAGGCGCACGCAAGAAACCTTTCCCAACATATGCTAGAGCTGAGCTATCAAGTGCATTCCATCACTCAGCCTTTTCAGCGGTCTCTCTAAGTTTGGGAGCAGTTCCATCGGTCATGGAAGAGTTCTTGCTTTCGATATCAGCCGCCCACAACGCAGCGCCAACTATAAGTCGTTAGTCGATGCAACCAGGAGAAGTTCTAGCTAGCTTTTTTAGTACCTGTGTTCGTAAACGTAAAAAACATTGAAGCCAGGGGTATCATCTCGAGCAAGGTGGCGACGAGGCCGAATCTGTAGCGATGCATCAGCAAACGAGGTTCGGGTCTCCATGTGTTACTGGGCACAAAATGAGAGCCCACTTTGCTCATCATCCAGGGCACAGAGTGGTTACGTACGCCGTGTAAGGACCGACATTCTTGTTGAGCCAATCCGATTGCTTCTGTTGCGACCACGTCTTGAGTTGGAAGTACTAAACCAAGGTTAGCCGGAGAATGGGCCGCGAAGAGGGCGTCATGAAATATTACCCGGCCGTGAACTCCCTTGCCTCGGTTGCGACCTGGATTCCAGTCAAATTTAGGGCATCTTCGTATATCATGCCGGAACACTTACCTTGGAGGATGATAAAGATCGCAGTGCCCACGACAGGGATTGCGTTGAGTGGCAGGTACATAATATACCGAATGATGGCACTGGGGCTGAATTTCCCAAAGGGACTCTTCAGGATCTTGCCTAGCTTTGCCATGGGGTCATCGCCAGACTTGATTTCTCTACCCTCGCTCACAATCCCAGCGCCGTGGCGTGAAATCAGCGTCCCGTCAAAGGTGTCAAGCAGAGCATCCTGAAGGAGCCAGTTGCGCGAGACTACGTTGATGATGGTCGAGCTCTCATTCAAGACCAGCAGCACCGTCGTGAAGACGGCCAGTGGACCGTTGACGAAGACGAGCACCGCCAACTGGGGCAGATACGTAAAGGCGAACATGCCGCCGACGACACTGGCCGTGAGGGCCACGTAGGGGCCGAGTTTGGCAAGGAATGGCTTCCATAGCGTACGATGGGTGACAAAGTAGATGATGCCCTGCAGGTGAGATCAGCATTTAGCCTCCATCTCGAAACATCGGGTCGAGGAAGGTACCTTGATCGGGTAGAGATAAGCCTGGCTCTTGGCAGCGTCAGAAACGAGCACCCTTGCCTTGCCGTAGTCTTCCTTGCTGCACACACAAATTATTAGGCGCTGAATCGTCTCAGTATAGTGCTGTTCCCGCATACATGACCTCCTGTGCCTTCTCGGTGACGGAATCGACCATTCGGTTCCTCTGTGGCTGAGACGACGAGGCTTCAGCGGAGCTAGCCATGTTGAATAGTTGTCTGTTCTGCTGAAGTTGCGCTTGCTAGTAAAGAAAAGCGAAAATTGAAATCACGGAGGATGTTTGGAGGGCGTTTCTTTGATAATGAAAAGAGGTGCGATGAAAGTCAAGAGAGACCTGATATCAATGTCGTCATGTTTGCATGCAGGCGTGTTTAGCTGGCGGGGCACTTCCCGGCTGCACGTGCCTCCGTAGGTACCATAAACCTCCTGGAGCAAGTCCTCCGCGCAAACAGTTAACAGCAGGCATCTATCACGCCTTGGCTACTTATCTATTCTCCTTAACCAGGCCCTAATCATGAGTGAAAATCTACGACTTTTAACCCCCAAATCGCCGATCGAATTAAGACAATGTGCACACTAAACGCAGCCTTCAGCCGCCCTCGCCGACGTCACCAAGGTCGATCACCGGCATCTAGCCCACACGGCGCCGCAGACAGGTGACTCCACAACGGCCAGTGCAATGATAGACAGTAGCCAGCTCCGTGATGGAAGCTCTGTTGTGCGGTCCTGTTTGTAGAAATCCGTCGAAATAACCGGTTTCAGGAAATGCAGTTCGCTGAATCGGGAGTGGTGCTTTCGTTCAGGCTTCTTTGTCATCCCCAGCAGTCCCATCTGCCAACTTGGGCCCTCGTCCACGTCTTCGTACTCTTTCCCCGCAATCAACTGACCAAGCTGTGGCTGATGATCATCTGGAGAATGATGTTATGCGTTACACAAGTGACATACCTCGAGCTTGATATATCGCCATTCTCTGGCGCTCGTCTCCCTTCCTAGTAATCACATAGTCCAGCAGAACGCAACAGGTCTATTAAGCGCTCAACGCCGAGGCGATCAGACAGTGTTGAACAAAACACCCTATCCTCATCATGGCCCAGCGATACATATCGAATAACCTTCCGGCCCAAACGCTGGGCACAGCCCCGAAGGAAATCCTACCCTATACCTTAGCACTGGTGCTCAAGTACACACCTCCGCTCCCGGCCTACACTGAACAGCATCTCGGCGGCCTCTTCACGGGCTATACTGGCCTGGCCTATCTGTTCCTCCAGCTTTCAGCGATGCACCCCGACTTACAGGTCGCTGGACATGACCTGCTCTACTGGTCACGGCAGTATCTCGCTGGAGATCGAGGGCACTTGGTGATGGAAGGCAAGTGTGGCATCGGCAGCGAGAAGCTCTCCTTTGAAGCCGTACGGGCATGCGTGACGAAGAAACAAGAGCATGTGATCGAGCTTCTTTCAAATATACCTAGACTCCTAGGTCCATTTCCAACACCTCAGGATGATCCGTTCCCTTCAGAGATAGCTCATGGGCGAGCCGGTACCCTCTACCTCTTGCGCATGGTCAAGCATTGGGTCCCCGAATACGCACCCCTCATCGAGTCTCCCCTCCGACGGCTCACGGAGACGATCATGAACACGGATGACGACGGTCGCGGAAACTGGGAGTGGCATGGCAGGCGGTTCTTCGGCGCCGGACACGGCGACATTGGCATTATCACGCAACTCGTCCTCTCAAACCCTTCCTTGGCGCCAGAGCTGTCGTCCCGCCTCGAGAAACTTCTCGAACTGCAGACGTCAGACGGAAACTGGCCCGACAGTGGGCGGTGCCTCAGAGAAGGCAGAACTCCAAACCTGGTGCAGTGGTGCCACGGCGCGCCAGGGTTCGTATACTCACTCTTATCGCTACGCCCCTATTTCCCATCTCTACACGAGCAAATCGACACGGCCGTGAAAAGGGGGCAAGGCCTAATCTGGCGTCATGGTCTTCTCACCAAGGAGCCCAGTCTGTGTCACGGCATCTTTGGAAATGCCTTGTAAGTCTTTATGTGGTTCCCTCCCAAGCTTCAGACCTCGGCTATGATGATAACCTCGGCGTAGGGCACTTCCTCGAGGGCCCTGGAGAGAACACTTCCTTGCGCTAGCTACCGCCGACGCGGTTGATAGGGTTAAGCGGCATGACCCGCATCTCTTCGAGCCAGCGGCGTACGGTAAGAAATCAGCTGTGCTGATGAATTACCTGCCCAGCGCCGCTTGGACATGGGCTGTCTGCGAGGAAGACACACCCCGGCTCATCATGTACAACGATCTCTGACGTGCAAGGTGACGTGAGTGGCTCGATGAGGGTTTGGCAAGGGGAAGTGTTGTTCAGCGTATTGCGATAGCGGACGGATTGTTTTCGGTGTTCATGTTTGCATCAGAGATTGAAACAAGACTCCACCGTTGAAGCACATGGACAAGGCATCTCACGTCGGCAGCCATCTGCACGCTACCCGAGGATATGCAGCTTCATTCAATGGACTGTTGCCGCGGGCTCGGCCCGGACTTGGTTTCTCTCAAGACCCCTGGACTGAACCGTGTGCTTAGCTAGATTTCTCCGTGAGCTTCGCTATCTTGACAATCAGTAGTGTAAGGAGCATTGCGTGACAAGTCGCCTGCAGTGGTTCGCTGGATCCACACTCACATGTCTCTACCCCTGAGGCTCATTCTGAGATCCGTAGCTCGGCCAAGGATGGAGATTTGTCGGAGTTGCAGACTTGCAGAGGATCGCTGGTATGATGTCGGCCAGTGCTCATGAGTTCGACACATGAAATGCGGCTGATTTGAGGCTCAAGGGATCCACATCAACACCGGATGACTGCCGAGTCCAATGACTGCCGACGAGAAATCGAAGGATCGAAGAAAAAGACCAAGTGAGTTATCTAGAGGAAGGGGTTAGCCGGCTAGTGAATTCGAGAAACCTGCAATCTCTTACCTCGGTGCCACGGTTCGTAGGCCACGTTCAGGACAGCCAAGCCGAGGTAAGTTGGGATCGTACGACCTGACAGCAAAGGATCATCGACTCGATCGGTAGACTCCCGGTAGCGGGATTGAGATGCGGTGTGCGATGGGCCGTGGAAGATGCAAAAGCTTGAAAATGCTATCAGTGGAGTTATGCGCGTGTAAGAAGGATTGGCCGATTTGGAGACGCTGACGCTGAAGAGGACGTTCTCGGCCGGAAACCGGCGGCGGGTATAACACAATATTGGCCACCATTCCGAGCAATGTGGGGGGCACACACTCCACGAAGCAAGCACGCACGTACCACTTATTCACAGTAAATCCACGAATGGTCCACACGCTCAGGTTTTGTCGAGGGTGACTGGCCAAGGCAAAAGGGTTCCGGGACAAAAAAAATGGGCCAGGGGGGAGTGTGAAAGCAGCAGCAGCATCCTGGATCCAGGACGGGATGGATTCTCGATTTGCACAAGGGGAGATGGAGCCAACGGTGTTCATGCAGAACCGGCGACACCGCAGAGGCTGAAAGGTCGATGGAGAACATCGGTCACGATAACGCGGAAATCACCCCTGGCGGCGGTGCCTTGCTCAGCACGTTCCCCCAAAGCAGCCTCAGGTGAACAATCCACAAGCGGTAAAATGTCGACTACTCTACTACGTAAAGGCGATGGGTCCCCATATTACAGCTCTGGCCGATGAGGCATTTCCCCCCACCCCAATGCCGACCTTTGTCCATTGAGTTGTTTACACGCCCCGCGAGCGCAGCATCGACGATGAGAGCGTACCGTTGTAGCATCGTCGAAGAGCGCTTACAGCTACATCCTGGGAACAAGGCTAAGACGGCACCTGCCACCCACCCGGCGATGAGACATGCCAAGGAAGGGATCTTCCACAGGTACCGTGGAAAAAGCCGACACCACGGCCCCGTTCTGCCAAAAGTTCAGCTCGCCATGTCGGAGGGCGAAACGCCGTCCGGCGATGGAAAAGTGGAGAAGGACGGGGCCTCGGCACGGAATGTCGGCACCTAATCGAGCGACGCTGCACCAGATGCAGGACTGGGTTGAAGTCCGGATAGCCGAATTCCGTCTCGTGCACGCCCTGGGTTAGAGCAGTTACCTGTTTGGTTCATAGATGTAGTACAATCCTTCTATTGCAGACCCTTTCGGCGGCGGACATTCACGGGAGGGCGTAGAAAATACGAAAAACACTCCATGACGTACTTACGGCTGGTGCTCTAGCTCTTGACAGCAGTGTGGGGGCATCATTGATCAGTTCGTAAGCGCTGTGTCGGTTCGGGGACAGGCTTGAGGCTCTGTGATACCAAGCCTCGCTCAGCAAGGGTGCTTGGAATCAGCTCGTCTAAGTGAGCGAAAAGGGAATTTCCATGCACATGTCTATGCAGGTGTTGCTGACAAGCTTGGACTGCGGCATTCAATAGCAGATCCAAGCGCATGCTGGATACTAACCAAATATAGGGGACGAAACACTCCGGACTTAACAGTCAGTCCCAAGTAACAAGAGGGAAAGGGGTAATTGGGTAGATCATTGGTGGAGTTCGAGCATCTGTGACTAGTACCAGGATCTGGATGCGAGTATCCAACGCTTCCCAATACGCGGATAGACTCTTGACAGCGGATGTGATAATCGCACGCTGTGTTCCTTTGGGAGGGAAAATGACTGGACGTCGCAGTGACGAAATGTTACATTTCTTGTTAAACGAAATCCAACAAGACTCCGCGATCGGCAAATATGAGCCAAGGCCCCTTTTTGGGTAGGAATTCGGCATTTGAAATCCAATGAGTGTAAGATGACATCGTCGACCTCAGCGGCGAGTCCCGCGGTAACCCACGTCTTGCAGGGGACCACATTAGCAGACTAGGGGTTCGTAGAGGACTCGGTGATGCCACTGTTACAGAAATAGTTGTCGAGGACGACGGCTAAGGTGATCTACTTCCGCTGGATGGATCTCATACCCTGAACTGTGGGGTGTGATGGCATCCCCAGGCGAACACAGGGTCGCCTCGCTGGAGTAGCGCGCTGTGCCTAAGCGGGTACTGCTTGCCGACGTCGATGGCGTGAGTGGGCTGGAGAACTCTGTGACGATAAAGAGCGGTAGTGGTGGTGATGTAGAATGGCCGTGGTGGTGAAGATTTGTTAGATGAGCGTCTCAGATACCGAACGAAGGCCGCAAGCAGCAGGCCCTGAAGTTATGACACGTCGAATCAAGGGCCTGGACCGAACAACTCGTTGGCCATAGGGCTAGGGACTTTAGAGCGAATTCCAAAATTCCGGGCACGAAATTGACGTAAGGATGGGAAAACGGGCATCCCCCTGCGGGACGCATGTCGCCTGCGAGCCTGAATCGAGTCGAACCAGGGACAGACGCCTCGACCACCGACCAAACAGGGGGAAGCAGGAGAAGTAAACAGCGCATCATCCAGGGCAGGCAAGTGTACAAGGGACGTTCGAAGACGAGGCGAGCACGGCCTGGGGTTTGCTTTCGGTTCGGTTTGCGCATACGTAGCGAGCAGTATTCGTACAGTCGCATGCGGTCAGTGGAGAGCTCCGTCGGGGAGTGCGAACTGCGAACGAAGCACGCAAGCCGGGTGAGAGCGCACTGCTGCACTGCGACGTTGCCGAAAGGACTCGCCCGCTTGGGTTCTCGACGAACAACTTTGCATGCAAGCAGGCCCGCCGTCGGTGCCGATGCAGGCGGTTCGGATGCGAACATGGAGCAGCGCGGCCTGCCACAGCGCCCAGGGTTGCAATCTCGATCCCTACGCTACCGGCCGTCGGCACCGACGCGGCGAGGCGCATGGATCGTTCCTGCGGGCTTCTAGAAGACGCGGGTATGCGGGAATGCGAGAAAAGGGGACCGGAGACCGGTGTTCGGCAGTATCTCGAGGCCATCACATCAGTTCAGTTCAAGTTCAGTCCCGGGTAAGCAACATGGGTGAGTCGGCGCATGCATGCATTCGATTGGCCCGCTGTCGATTAAGGGAACACTTGTCAGTGAACCAAGGCCTGGCATCGGCTGGACGTTGCCGGCTTGGTCGAGTGAATCGCGATGCATGAGGGCGTGAAAGGGCGCTCTTTTGTCAGATGTCACCCACCGGTTCGGCCATCCACGGCGATTAAGCTCACTTGGCTCGCGCTATCACCATGACATCAGAGTCAGACAATTCACGCCGCCATTGACCACATGTGGCTGCAGTAGCCACGCTATCTCCGGCCCCAGAGAACCGAAGTAATGTCTGGGGAGTATCTGCAAGCCATGAGATAATTTGCACGTCGTTCTTGTGGTGTTCTCTCGCTGTTCGCCACCGTCCCGGGCCTACGGCGAATGCAGGGCCAGGGATGACAGCCAGCCAGCCGGGGGGGCGGACTCGGAGGCGCTTGGCGGGGCGAGGTTATTCCCGGTGGGTGTAGGCTATTACCGATAGAGCACGGTAAGCTAGCGCCCTGTTGCAGATCAGGGTTTTCTTGGGTGATGATTTGTTGGAGATGGGTGTGTTGGAGTCATGAACATTCAGTCACGCGGCGGCTCGCAACTCCACTCGTCGTCGTCCTCGCTGAGCGCTGACCGTTTTCATTCGGCACCGGCGCATCGGCACCAGCCCCAAGACGCGAAACTCTATTCATATAGATAAGATTCGGTGTAAGCAAACGCTGACTTGGAGCTGTCGGTGGTGACAACCCCAAGGGCGCATGACGTCGTTGGTCGGGGAGAGCGAGAACCTCAACGCCTCGAAGGCAACGAAAGAGTCTATTTGCAGTGCAAGAATCTAAACGACAAGCTCCAAAGCGTCCTCGTTCAAGTCTGTGGCGCTGCCCTGAACCAAAGGCTGGCGAGATGTCGCCGAGACTCATCCACATGCAAGTGCCGGGCGAGATGCGGCTTGGCCCTCGTGGTTGGGAGCGTGGCAAGCCAGGGGGGGTATTCTGAATGGGGGCACCGATTTGAGATGGCCAAGAAGCAGGAAGCTCAAAGTTGTGGGTTGCTGGGGGTGGGATTCGGGAACGTCCCAATCGTGTGGAAGCCCCATTGTCGTTGAAGCGAGCAAGAGTCTAGCGGTATCCACGATGCAAAATTACAAGTGGGCTCTTCTTTTTCCTTCTTCTCTGTGCTTGCTGTGAAGACCCGTGGCTGAAAGAGAGAAAAAAAGAGGAAAAAAAGATCGGAGGGGGTGTGTGGATATTGGAGGGTATTTCGAATCAAAGTTTGGGGACGGGGAAAAGGAGACGACTGTTCTGGTCATATATCGTTTACAATAATGACGACTGCCTACGAGCTGGGCAGACAACGTTTTTGTTTTAACATAGCCATCACCATAGACTTTAATTACAGTTGACAGGCTGGGCTTGGCTTGGGCTGTGCTGCCGCAGTGTTTAATGAGGGAGTGAACCATCGGGGTTGGGACCTTGGGATGCAAAATGCCGTCCCGCGGAGTCCGATCGGGGTCGGCCCTAACAGAAGTCCGGGACGGACGATCCTATTTCTTGGTGGCCGAATTAGGGCGCGGCCAGTCCATTAGCCACTGTATGTATGCGTCACCACCCGAGGGAAGAAATGGAAACAAGCGCACGGCAGATGGTGGCCGGACTGGCATGTATCCTATATCCGGCGCGGTGCGGGAACAAGACGTAGGCTTTGGTTGGGCTCGGAGTCGGTGTCTTGGGTGCCTCAGTCGAGGTGTACACCCCCCGGATTGACGGGTGATGGACGCTGTTTTCGGCGAGGATGGATAATAGGGCAGCGGCGCCAGCGAAAAGAGCGAGTGTGCGAGCGAGAGAACAACGACGAAACAAAGCCCTTCTGGTAGGTTCGGGGCTAGGACGAGAGGAGGTTTGTTTCGCCCTCAAGACCACCTATGACCTTTCGGACATCGCAACTTCGGTAACTAGCAGAAGTGTCAGAGTTGCAGCGCGGCCTGCTTTAAACTTCCGAAAGTGCGCGCGCGCGCGTGAGCGAGGCGAGAGAGAGGATGCTTGCGTCCAGTAGGAGGGACGTTTTGGGCGTTAGGTTGGCGTGGGCTTGCATGGATGTGTTGATCGCTGATGGATCATGGAGAGATGTGCGGTGCGTCTTTGGCGGGTGGGGACCCGGGAACGGTGAGCTCATGACCGACGGGTGATTGGATTCCAAACCGTCCATCCATCCAGCCAAGGTGTTTCCAAATCGAAAAAAAAAGTTTTTTTTCCCCTTCAGTTAGTAAACCTGCGCCTTTGAACCTCCGGGCGCCGCTTACTCACCACGATAGGTGTCCGAAGCCTCACGCAACTCGGGGCCGCGGGGCGGGCACAGACCGTGCTCGTACCGGAATCAACCGTCGGACTTTGTTTATGCTTTAATGAGGCATCCATGGTGACCCCAGTCGTGACTACCTTAATCCAGGGCTGTACCGAGTTTATTTGGTGCAGCTTGCAAGGACGAACCAGACGGGCCAGCAACAATGAAAACGAGCAAACGCGTTCTGGAACGGTATCATCAGGAATCCGTCGTCTCGGCCTCGGAGCCGGTCTTCATTGTCCAGCTTGTACTCACCTCCCACCCCCCCATCAAAGCCTCAAGGTGACAAGGGCTTGCTGTCGGCGGCGGGTTGCGAGTTCTGGCAACCAATCCCACGAGATATCGAAGATCCCCTTGGGCCATGGGTAGCAAATGGTGCACACCCCCATGCAGTCATGCCTTCTCGGCTTGCTGCCAGGACGGGATTTCGCGTTTGTTCGGGTCCCTGATCATCTTCGTGGCTGGGTAGCAGCTACCGTACTGTAGTTGTCTCCCCCCCCCCCCCCCTCTCCCTACTAAGAAATCCCCAAGTCCCGGTCCCGGATATCGAGAATGCAGTCTGCGGCGCCTCTGAACAATGCCGCCCCATCCCGGTCTTGCGGGCGACTGATACATGGCCCCCTGTCGACGGCGACATCATCGCCCACGGAGGGACGGCATCACGGCATGCCGCACGGGACTTTCCTGCAGTGGCCCTGCGCGTTATGCTGGAAGACACGGCCGTTCTAGAAAGCAGAAACCAGCACAGCGGTCGTAGCAGACAGGGCATTCCCCACGCGGAGACTGGACTGATGCTTGCTTGGATGCTGGAAGCTAGATGCTGGCTGGATGCTGGGAGAACGAGCCCACACCACAGCATTGCAGCATTGCAGCACCAGTACGTACAGCACAGCACAACGTAGCAGAGCCCGTGCGAGGATCGAATGAATGGGACAACGGCATCTCATGCTCATGCTGTGGTTTCTACACGTCCATACTCATCCATCGCCATCCATGACGAGACCCCGGGACCCAGGACGGACTCACTCATCTGCAGCTGCCGAACGACCTGACCTGCGTGCATATATGAACTCGGGCTCATCGCCCCTCCAGCAGTATCAGTGGTTGATTGTTTTTTTCTTGTGTCTTGCAACTGTTCTACTATATCAAAGCATCATCAATCAATCTCTCATCCCCCTCCTCCTTCGTTGTCGTCCGCCTTACCCCTCCACTACAAGCAGTCTTAGACTCATCCAGCAACCGCCGAAGAAAGCAAAAGCAGTCAGCTTGCCTCAGATTGGATAGCTAGCCCTATAACGGACGTGTTTGGTAATCAAACAGCCATCCAAAGCAACGCACCAAGACGCAACACCACGCAAGACAGCACAACACAGCACCGCGCCAAAACCAGTTCGTTGGGTTCTGCTTGCTGGCCCCCATTTGCATGTCATCCTCCATCTCATCAAACAAACATCCAGTTGACAGCCAAGTCAACTCGCTTTCTGAGCTAGTCTCCACCCGCCCGTCACAGGCTCGCTCACATCGTCCATAATTGGGGTGTATCTCGCTCTCGGTCTCGCTCACCAGCGCCTCAGCCTCGCCCACCCCAACAACTTGCACACTGCATTGCACTGCGCTGCACTGCGGATCAGTGATCAACAACCCTGCCGCTTCCAGGTCAACAGCAACACCAAAGGCACCACCTACACGCACATCTAGACCGCGAATACACCAACGCCAACACCAACTCCAAAACCAGCCCAGCGCTCCGTCAGCGCCAGCGAAACAACCCCAAAGCCTCTCCCCTCGTCAGCACAACCACCACCACAACGTCCACTCAAGTCCCCTACAAGACGTCTCTCTCCCTCCCCTAACGCCTGGACGGATTGCCTACTCCCTCCCCTAAGTCCGCAGCGCCACGCGGACTTTTGGCTCTGCTAGGGTCATTAACCAAGTGCTGCGACGCCGCGGGGCGACCCACACCCTCCTTGGCCTGGCCCTGTCGCTCTCGCTTTCTCGGACATAAAGACCTCGCCGACGGTTAATGACACGCCCCCTTACACCCGTCCACGGCGGAGACTTGATCAAACCCTCCGAGTGTACACTCCGAGCCCGTCTCACCTAATCCACCCAAGGGCCCGTTGCACCTCTCTCACACGCACTCCCACGGCTCTCCGAGTACACTCCCTCTCCCAATCCCATCCCAATCCCATCCCAATCCATCATCCCAATCCCACTCCCACCACTCCCCCGCCTAATCCAAGCCTGCGCGTTATATCATCCTTGGGTCTTGGCCATTATTAAGCTCCCCGGTCTTTTTTCCTCTTGGTTGCTCCTTCAAGTGTCTTCCTCATTCTTAATATACGTCGTCCCTTCCCGGCTTTCTGGTTCCCTCACATCCCTCCCATCCCACTTACACAACTTACACTTCTCATCCGTCATCACTCACTCCTGTCTGGTTGTCACCCCAGTCTTATCCACCACCAACTATCCCGTCACCCCGACACTAGAGCTACCGCCACAATGGGTTCACATAGCTTGCCGTCGCCGCCCGCCGACGACCACAAGTCTACCCTCTCCCGAAAGAGCACCACCTCAAGTACCAAGTCGGTCAAGCCCGTCCACCGAGCATCAAAACGTGCCAGCTCCAGTGCTGCCACTATCCATCATCATGACCACGTTACCCACAGTGCTGGTATGGATGGTCGACATAAGCGAGTCTGGAAGGCATGCGAGAGATGTCGAATGAAGAAGACCAAGGTATGTCTCATTGCCCTTTGTGTCCCACTTACAAGTCTTGCCTAACGCCAACTCTAGTGCGACGGTGAATTCCCTTGCAAGCGATGCAAGGACGATGGCTTGGTCTGTACTGCCGGTGTCCGCAAGAAGATGGAGTATAAGCAGCTGCCCCGAGGGTATGTGATGTGAAAGTCGCCATGGTTTTGCAAGTTACTAACACCATCTAGCTACGCCGAGGTTCTCGAGAACACCCAACTCGCCCTTATTGCCACCGTCCACAAGCTTTACTCGATGGTTCGAAATGGTCAACAGTGGGATCTTGGCGAGCCCGAATTGAATGATCGAGGCCAACCTGTAATCCACAACATTGCCCAGAAGCTGGGATGCATCCGACCCAACAGTGATATCGACCTCCCCGTGCACTCGGTGTTTCCCGAAGACGAAGCGGGCATGGCAGAGCTGGCCCGCCAGCTCGAGGACCAGCAGAAGGATCAGGAGCCTCCGAAGGAGATCAAGGACACCGACTCGTCCGTGTACAACCGAACGGAGCGCGCCTCATCATCCGAAATCGACCACTCCGACTTTGAGCAGGACTACCGAAAGGCAGCCTTTGGAAACAGCAACGCCATGACCCTCTCGCCCCAGAGCTTCACCGGTAGCCACGACTTCGATTTCGCCGCACCGCCGCCTGACATGGACGCAACATCCCTGTTCCCGTCCCAATCGCCCTCGATACCCAACTTCCCTGCCTGGACCATGAACAAGTCTCAGCCCAACGACCTCACTATGCAATTTCTCCAACAAGCTGGTGTGATGCAAAACATGGATATGTTAAATCAGGGACTTGTCGAGTCAGAATTCGGCACCATCAAGCCCCACGTCCTGTCGTGCCCGAACCCCGAGGTTATGATGGGCATGGGCGACCCAATGATCTACTCTGGCTATGACGGCGAGCCGATGCGACTATGACCACCATCCATGACTTGCGCATGACCTGTACAACATGTATAGATTTTGTTAACGGCCATCTCCCTCACGTCTAAAAATTGTCGTTCAGCGGCACGGAGTTTTTATTTTCTTCACTTCAGTATTACGATTTGTCTTGGGTTTTCAACTGTTCCTTTTTTTGTTTGGGATCTACGAAGGTGTTTGGAGAGTCTCGAATGGTTTGTCGAGTGGGGCTCGACTCGGCGTTGGCTTTTGGGTGGGACAGGGCACTTGTACAGCTCCCGTCTGTGTCTTCCTTTCGGGGAAGATAATCCAATGGTGGTACGATGGGGGAGGAAGGGAATTGGGGAACGGCTGGAACATATCAGCCTGGCATATGCAGCAGCTCGAAGCCCAGACGCCGGGGCTCGACGCAGCTGCTGCCTTGGATGGGGGAACATCTCTTTACTTGCAACATAGAACGGCGCGCAGATACCTCTTAATCCAACTCCACAATCCTAGATTCCCAACATGAAATGATCACAACTGTGACTGCAACAAGTGCCGTGAATGTGGATGTGAAGTCCCGTGGTTCCATCCAACAAAGCACGGTACTGAGCTGCATGCATGGCGTTGTTCGCCTTGCGTCGCAATGTCGGTCCTCCGTTGAGCCGTATGTCCGCATCTGCCCAATCGTGATTTGCGACCAGGGATAACCCCCCCATCAGATCATGTATTTTTTTTTTACGGGCCTTGCATGTTTGCATACGCCGATGACTGGACTCGCCTACTTCCCTAGCTAACTATGAGCAGATCTATCTATCTGTTCTTTTCTCTTTGCTCGCTGCCTTCCGGCGAGGGAGTGGATCTGGAGCCACCCCCCCTCCCACCCCCACCCCCCTTTGCAAACGTCAGTCCGCGGACTCGCGCACCCGCAGTGAACCAAAGTCCGTGGCAAACGGGCGTTGTTCCGCATGGCGTGAGATGGGGTACGAATCCAGAATGTCATTAAATCTAGATTCTGAAGAAGAACGACGAGGAACAACAACAACAAAAATTACCAGCCACACCTTGTACACGCACGCCCCCTCCCCTTTTCCGCTCGGAGTCCTGTCCCCTCATTTCTACTGGTCCGACGGCATTTCAGCAGGTACCGAATCTATTCACGACGGACATGGGGAATCGTGCGAGCTACAGTTGGTTAGTTTTAGTTGCCTACCTACCCAGTTACCAGTAGGCTTAACTGCGTGTTGGTCCGTAAATCCGGGCGGCGGCATGTGCCGGGCGCGGACATTGGTAGCAGAGCAGTCCCGCACCGCGCGCAGGGTAAGGGTACATACTACTGGACTCTCCTCCTCCGTAGGAGTCATCCATTGTCATACATCATCATCCAAAATGACCTCCCTTCCCCTAGCGCTTTAGCGCCGCCTGGGTTTGTTTTGTCACCGCCCGCGGGACGCCCTAACAGCCTAGCCCAAGATGTGTAGCCAGATCCAGCGCTGATTTCTGTGTGTGGGGGGGGGGGATTTGGATTTTTAAGCTCGGCGACGCTTGGTCATTCGTCCGCAGGGCGATTTAGATTTCAAACCGCTTACAATAGCAGACGAGACATTGACGCAGCATAACGCCAGTCATGGCATAACGGCCATACCGCCGCCCGTCTTTGATAACGGCATGCTCTTTGTTGCCATGTCACTCTGTTAGGGGCGGCCGCACCACGGCCGCCCAACTCCCCCTCCCCCAACTCCCACGGAGACCGGCACTGCGTGAGGAGGAGGGGGTCAGCCCTAACGACGACGGGGCGCACGACCTTGAGGCGGACGAAGACGATCACTAAGAGGTCCCAGAGCAGTGGCCCAATGGAGTTTTCGTTTTGCTGCCCTCGCAACATGCTCGTTGGATGAACCCCCAGTGGGATGCGCCATGAAGGAAAGTTCAACCCTGTCGACCTCGCGGCCTTTCTGCTGTGCAAATGACCAGTACTGTTTGTCCGCAAACAAACCCTGAACACAAGTCGTAGCACCTTTTTTTTTTTTCTTTCACTTCCTTTCCCGCCAGGCGCCCTCCGCGGAATGCGGAGTGCGGACTGCACGCGGATTCCATCATGATGATTTCAAACCGGCCTTCGGGCTCTTGCAAGGCTCCGCGCAGTGGGGTGTGGCGCCCCGTGGAGAGACAGAACCACGTGGGCGTGTGCATATTAATTTCTTATTTGGGTAATCAGTTTCGAGCCAGGGAGTTTATTTTTATTTTTATTTTTTCTTTCCTTCTTTCTGGCTCTATGCTGCGCTTGGGGCCTGCGCAAATCCCGACGAAGTGGTACGGACGATGATGCGAACAAAGGGATTTGGCGAGATCCTCCAGTGGCGCAGTAAGCAAACGACACTGCTCGTTAGTTAGCTCCCTGTAAGGGGACTTGAAGAAAGTCAATCCAGCCAAATCGCAGAGCTATGCCCAGACTGACTGACGGGACTGGCATGGTCTACTCGGCACTCGTGCCCCTCGGATGCGCATCTCGCATTCCTCGCACTCATGTAAAACCCCAACCAAGCCAGCCCCCCTTCTCCCCACCAAGCCACTATCCAGCAGGCGCTGGTCCATCGTGCTGCAACCGACCCCAGGCGCGCGCATCGCCATCGCCCATGTCTGTTTGGCCGGGTGGGTCGCCTGCTGTCAACGGCACGGGTAACAGCTGCGGGGCCGGCGCACGCCCGGACTGCGAGCATAACTCGGACTCGTCTGGGGGCCGGGGGTCCTCGCTGCAGCAACGCAGATGGGCCCGGGGTTTTTTCACCGCCGAGCCGCCGAGGCGGGGCGAGAGTAGTCGAGTCGAAGAAAAAGAAAGCAGTAAAACTGTGAAAATACGTACCTTAATTAAAGTCTCTATCAAGGTTGTGGGGGGACGAGCGACAACCGAGCGCAGGAGCGAAAAGCAAATGCCGGAAACTCTGCTCTGCAATCATCTTCTCGTTTATTTACGGTTAGAGTTATGTCGCACTCGCGGTTGCACCCTGTCGTACAGAATGCGTGCACGATGACAGTGCGAGCGAGTCACCCTCCTCCGCGCAGTCCCCTGTCAGACACCCACGTCGACGATTACAAGGTGGCTGACGATTATGGCTTTCGGCGACACCAGCGCCTGCAGTAATCCTCCTCGCCAAACGGACACCTCCTCTCTAATCCCCAATCCGAATCCCGTTCGCTGCACTTCCCTAAACTAATCCCTAGGGCGAAACAGGCAACGACCGGGTAGCGGCACACATGAGAAATTGGTCGTCCCTCCGGGCGAGGTGGCTCAGACGCAAGAGACACGTAAACATACCAGATAGTTTTGAGCACCGACTCTTGGCGACCAACAAAGACGCATGGGGAAAGCTTGGAAACGTGCGGTCAAAATAGGGAAAATATACGACCGCAACCTTGTGCGTATGATTAGACTAGGGCCGCAAAGCAAGACCAAGGCTTGGACTACCGTGCCCAGACGCTATGCGATTGGCCGGCCGAATGTTGAGCGCCCGGCACAGCTGAGTCGGAGAGCCCGGGAGCCTGAGGCTCCGAACGAGCCCAATAATGGAATGCGAAATACGAATTCCACACCTTATCCAACCTTATTCACGTCCGCTCCTCGACAGCTAAGTATCCCCGTGATACACACGCAACCTGGACGTCGTCGCAGTGGCCGATGCCGCGTCCCCGACCTCCCTCTTTGACTTCCCCTCATCGTTCGCCCTTGGCGGACATAAACATCCAGTCGCTTGCTACACGGACACCAGCCAAGGTCACAAGGCGGCAGCCGAGAATGTCTGATGGTAGTTTTCGTACTGGAAATAGCCAACCGAGCCTCCTCTCCCCCCTCCCCTCTGCTTCCCCCCTCCTGCCATCTAGGGTTTACCCCGATATTAGAGTACGCCGTCTGATGGCCGCCCTGGTTTCTAGCTGTCAGACCCCCTTGAGCGAGATTAGATTGCGTCTTCGCGCTGGCGAAACCGACTGACTTGACACTTGATGCGAGGGAGGCGCAGCGGCTGACCTTGTTTGGCTGCCGTTGGACCCTGGTGGCTGACTTGTCTCGAAAGTCGAAACACGCGTGTTCCTCTCAGCCCTGGGGAACGCCGTGGCACCTAAATCCCGTCCCGTCGGCGCATCGGAGTCCGGAGGTATCCAGAACACCAGCTCGCCACAACCCACAGGCCCGTCAGTGGTGATTATGGTGGTTCTTGTTTCTGCTGCCTGGTTGAGTTGCGCGGCCTCGCATGGTGAGCCGCAGTCGGAAAAAGCCAGCCCGCGTCACCGGAATCTCCAGACACGTTTCCCGAATAGGCTTGATATCACGACATCTCCTGTAGTTGATCATGACACCCCTTGGTGCAACCCGCACGTGGCTGTGACAACAGGAACATGTGGAATCACATTCCAAATATCCCAATCGTTCAATACGCAATACGCAACATAGCCCATAACGCCCTCCTTCCTCCGTGATTATATCCATCGGCGTCAAACCCAACGCCGGCCCCGATCCTGGTTGCCTTCCGAAACCCTGTCCAAAACATAACCAACCAGTTCTTTAGTTCTTGATATTCAACACTTGTGTTAACACGGCTTCGCTGGCCCTCCACCACCGCGCCCGTTCCTCCAGGTCGTCCGCTGCACCGCCCAGCGCCGCCTCCTTCCTCCGCCGAGCCTCCTTTGCGGCCGTCATACTGTTCTGTCGCTTGGTCTCGAGGGGTTGCAGCTCGGCTTGGAGTCGCTCGGCCTCCTTTCGCTTCCGAGGTGCCTTGGCCTGAAGGGATTCAAGTTCCCTCGCGAGTTCTTGCTGCTCCAGCTTGCGCTTCGTGACGAGGTCGAGGGTCTTGGCGAGAGGCAGGTTGAGGTCAGGGTTTGAGCCTGCCGGCAATGCTTGCGCTGCTTTGAGGCGCGCAATCTGCTTGTCCAACTTCTCAATCTGAAGTGGCAGGTCCCGTAGTTTGGTGGTCTCAAGCTGCACGCTTTCGTACCGTTTGCTCAACTCTCGGCCCTTTGTCTCCAGCTTTGATACCATATCTGCCACCTCATTCTTGAGAGCCTTCAGTTCCGATTTGGCGAGCGCATTCTCCTTCTCAAGATTCAAGTTCTCTTGCATCGTAACAATTAACGGCGGATCGCCCACAATCGCGCGGATGAACTTCTCCTTCGTAACCTGTTCCACGTAAGAGAATCGCAGCTTCGCGAAGAGCTCCTTGTAGTGCGCCAGATCGGCCTCTAGCCCGGCAGGTGTCGGCGCGTCGAGGGACGCATTTGATGCGTCCGAAGTTCTTTGGCGAGCATCTTGGAGTGTTGAGCTTAAGATGGGTTCGCTGAGTTTGATGATGGAGATGTCGTTTGTTGACTGAAGCTGCTCCAGGGTCCCAAGGACCTTGTCGGGCTTGTTGTGGTTCATTTTGCGAAGCAGTATTTGTCAGTATTCGACTATCATTGAGCTCGTGCAACGCAGCGTTTCGAGCGTTTGCTCAATTTGTAGCCTGTGTTTTGACGTTTGGCGCAAATTGGCGATTTAGTGACGATGGTGGTGACGGAGCAGAACAATCATGTTGACATTCAGCCCGATTTGGCTAGTGCGGGCAGCGGCTTGTCTAAGGCGGTCTAGAGCGGCAGATGCCGCTGACCACAAGCTCCGTCTCCGCTGTTCGTGGTACCTTGAACTTCACTCTTTAACGAAATTCTGGCCCGACGTAGGATACTTGACACAACTTGGAGGAAGTGCAGCTCGGGATACTCGCAAACGAACTATGGCAAACGATGAGATGCTGACCGACGACTTTGTCGCCGGTCTTCTTTCGCAAGAGGCCAACGACTGCTCGCTCAAGTACTCGACAATGGGCATGGACGAGTATCGCTCCGACAAGAAGTAATGAGTCTCCCGACATGGCTACGTGGCGAGTCCGTTGCTGACGGCGCTTCAGACCGGCGAACATGCTTAAACCGAACACGCGGTTCCTGCGACACATCATCAAGGACACCGACACACACAACAAGGCACTGCTTGCGAAGGAGGCCGCTGAGTCACGGGCGCGCTTGAAGGACCTTGAGCGTACGAAAGAGATGAAGCGACGAAAGACGAATCCGAACGCCCGGGATATCAGAACGCGGCAGATGGGCGACATCCATGCCATTCTTGGGGGTAAGAAGCGCCAGACAGCCGACGAGGAGGCGTCATCTTCGAGTCGAAGTCGGGATACGAAGAGTCGCGAGAAATCTCGAAGGTCTGATCAGGATCGACACGACGAACGCAAGCACCGCGGACAGCTGGCCCGGGGCGACGACCGACAGAGCAAAAGCGATAGCAGATCACAGCGAGAGGAGCGACGGAAGCGGTCACGAAGTAAGGATTCTGGATCTGAAGAGGAGGACAGGCGACGTCATAGTTATAGGCGGAGATACAGGTCAAGATCGCCCGAACGCCGACGACGATCACGTTCACCAAAGGAGCGAAAGAGCCGACATCAGCATCGATCTCCATTGCATGAAGCGAAGGACAAACCAAAGCAACAGGTGGAGGAACCCGAGGACGACGATTCCGATCCTCTGGAGGACTTAATCGGACCCGCACCACCACCCAAATATCGCGGCCGAGGAGCCGTTGGAGGGTCTTCGGGTATTGATCTGCGATTCTCGGAGACCTACGACCCGACAACAGATGTTCAGATGGATGACGACGATGCAGGTGGCAACTGGGACGATGCTGTCGAGGCGTTTAGGGACCGCCAGAAGCTCAAGCAAAGCCAGGAAGAGCGCATGAGGGCAGCGGGGTTCGCGGACGAGCAAATTCAACGAGTCAAAGCACCAAAGGCAGATTTGGCGGACAGCGTGCAGTGGTCTAAGGCCGGCGAGAAGAGAGAATGGGACCGTGGAAAGGCAGTCGATACCGACGGTCGGTTGACTCCTGTGGAGGAGTTCTAAGGTACGAGGCTGGAAGTACGAGGGCGTTGATGTTGGACATTCGGGACATTGTTTATGACGCTATACCTACAGGTGGCAAGGCCTGGTCTTTAGAACTGGAATTACGTGAGTCGGCGCCAGGTTATTGTTGGAAACGGCACGGAGGGAGGCAGGTGGCGCTCTGGAATTTGATGTTTTGGAACACCTCATCCACGGTTTTCTTGGAAATAAACACTAGAATATTGGCCTTTGGCCACTAAGAGGGCACTACATGTCAAGATCGGATTGAAACCGGAGTGATGAGGAAAACGACTGTCGTGGTTCAAACAGATGGATTGTTAGTCTGAATCTTGGGTCGGACAAGCGATATATCGTGGCGTAGCGTTTGCGATCAACAAGCAAAGCAAGTCTGCCAAACTCACCGCGTCGGATATCCCAATAGTTCTTTACGATCAAAGCCACGGGTTGGTTTCTGGGGTCTCGTTTGTTCATTTGTTCACGAGGCTAATTCGTCAACGTTTCCGTTTTTTTTTTTTTGTTTTTTTTTTA